>QLPD01003293.1:0-14227 GCA_003314085.1 Hymenopellis raphanipes
AATGCTGGTGGTGCAGCGGCGGCTGGTGTATGTAAAGCGTTCGACGTCAAAATTCTTCAAGCTCATCCATCTTTTTAGAACAACAACGCCGGCGGGAATAACAACAATAACGCTGGCGCCGCGGCGGCTGGTGTACGTGGATCGCATTCTTAAAATTCTTGGAGCTCATTCATCTCTTCAGAACAACAACAACGCCGGCAACAACAATAACAACAACGCTGGTGCAGCTGCTGCTGGCAACGCCGCCGCTGGTAACGCTGCTGCTGGCAACGCCGCCGCTGGTAACGCTGCTGCTGGCAACGCCGCCGCCGGTAATGCTGCTGCTGGGACTGCCGCCGCTGGTACTGCTGCTTCTGGAACTGGGACCACCACCACCACCACCACTACGGGCAAGAAGAACAAGAACAAGAACGCTGCCGCGGGTGCTGCCGCCGCTGGTAACGCTGCTGCTGCCGGTGATGCTGCCGGTGATGCTGCCGCCACTGTGAGTCGACTTGGTGTCTCAGGTGTATGATTTTCTGATTAGTGCCTAGGATGCTGCTGCTGCTGCTGGGACCGCCGCCGCTGGTACTGCCGCGGCGGGAGACGCTGCTGCTGCTGGAACCGGAGCCACGACCACCACCACCAAGGGCAAGAAGAACAAGAACAAGAATGCTGGCGCCGCCGCTGCTGGAGGCGCTGCTGCTGCCGGGGGTGCTGCCGCCGCTGGCGATGCCGCTGCTGCTGGTAATGCGACCGCTACTGTGAGTCGAATTTTGTTCTTGGTTGTATGATTTTTCTGAATTTTGCCTAGGATGCTGCTGCTGGGAATGCTGCTGCGAACGCCACTGTGGGTGGACTTCTCCTTTCTGTGAGTACGGGGATACTTAATATTGTCTAGGCTGCTGCAGGGAATGCCGCCGCTGCGAACGCAACTGTGGGTGGACTTTTTTTTTCTATTCGGGTACGGAGATGCTAAATAGCTCATAGGATGCCGCTGCTGCTGCGAACGCCACTGTGAGCGGACTTCTTGTTTTTTTCCAGTACGGTGATGCTAAATAGCACCTAGGATGCTGCTGCCGCCGCGAACGCCACTGTGGGTTCATTTCTCTTTTTACGCCAGTACGAGAATGCTAAATGGTGCCTAGGCTGCTGCTGGAGCCGCCGGAGCCGCCGCCGCGACTGTGACCGTTGTAAGTTTTCCATCCTTACACTGTAGAGGGACGTTCTCTAAGATATATTTCAGACTGAGACTGTGACCGCGGCAGCGGGAGCTGCTACTGCGATTGCTGGTGCTGCCAATGCCACTGATGTTGCCGCTGCTGGTGCTGCCAACGCGACCGCCGCGGCTGGTGCTGCCGACGCTAGTGCCGCCGCCGCGTCCGCTACTGATGCTGCTGCTGGCGCCGCTGCCGCTTCGGCTACTGATGCTGCTGCTGGAACTGCTGCGACTGCCGCAGCTGGTTCAACTGCCGACACTGCAAACTCATCAAATGTACGTGTTTCTCTCTCCCTCGAACGATTCACGTTGGTCTAAACATCCTCTTTTACTAGGGCTCTACATCAAAGAAGGGTTCAAAGTTGCTCGGTAGCCTTCTCGAAGGACTCCAGACGAGGTCTGTTTTCCCCGCCGCATCCGTTGTTGTTCTGACCCTCTTTCATATTTAGGCAAATCGGCCGACGAGGACTTGTCGCTCGCCTCGTCTTCGACGATGAGCTTGGTATCTAATTGTGGGGAGGTCCATAGGCCCGGTCGTGACGTCCTGTTTACTCTTGTTTGTTCGACGCGTTGAGGCTATGGCGTTGAGACAACAAATTTCCGGTATGAACACGGGCTCTCAAGTAGATTTTAGTGTCGGGATGTCTATTTTAACCAGTACTAAGGATTTTGTTACCATTAGATTTTTGGTAACTTCTTTAAACATGTTAGTTAGCCTACAGATCGAGAGATGAAGGATGTCCGAGAAAATTCTAATCGTAACAAATCTCTTAGATTTACATTTGAAAAGGTTTTGCGAAAGGTCCGAGGCAATAGCTAGCGCAGGGAGGTCAGAAATTCATCTCCCCGATGGGATCTGTTACCGCATGTGTCGAGTGTGACCATGCATTCCTGGGCGCGTCAACTGTCTCACAGATTGATATTACTTATATCTGAGTGGAAATGATTATTTTGGGGAGGATACATGGAGGACTACACGAAATCGAGGCTATCGTCGAAAGAAAGTTGTCTCATCGATCGTGTGGCTGTGCGCTTACTCAGCGGTCGTGGACTTCACTGGCGGTGGACCTCCCCACTAATTGTGCTCTTTTGATTCCAAAATTCATCGATGGACACTTTTCGTGAGGATTTCTTTGATCATTTGTATCGTTATTGCATATCGTACTTTATAAGCTAGCCGTCCTTTTACCTTGAATACACAACGATAACTCCACCATGTGTGATCTTAGCAGTGACGTTATTGGTCTACTTCCAACCCTTACTAGATTTCGCCAAGAGAGCTTGACAATGTAATATCGACTCGGTTCAGGATTCAAGAGAACCGTGATAGACCATTGACGAACTCTGCAGCTGAGTGTCGTTTTGCGAACGTGTCCGCTTAAATGGTTAAGCGTAGTTGGTTCTACTCTAGGATAACCACACTATAGGGTAGTATGGGCTGCCCACGATGCATATACTTACATTACTACGCCCGCAAACGAATGGGGTGGCCATGGCAAGATCTTGTTGAACAATATACCATATGATGTCCTATCCGCTTTACGTTCACGTCAAATACACGAATCATAATCATTCCACCAAACTGTTAGGTTACAGTAACACTAGCGCCTGACCTTGTTCATCGTTGCGAGGAGGCGACTGCAATCTCGGACAGGCAACTAGAATCTGATAAGCACGTCTGAATCAGAGACGCGATGGCAACGGACGATGAAAGGAATTCACCAATCACGTCCAAGCGGTTTGCGCACTTTCGTTATTGGCCACGGAAAGACGCGCTACACGAAAGCCACGTCTATGTGAACAACCGACCGCCTAGTACAATGTCCGACCGTAGCTGCCAAATTATCAGCACACGCTGGACGTACGAGTGAAAATACTCACCGAGCAAGTCCGTTGACCGGAGGTCCCATGTACTTACCGTAGACGTAACGAGGCGTCGCTGTAAAGAGATGAAATGACCAGGCACCATCCTCAACTTGTGGTATACATCGGCAGAACTGAGATCAAGGAATATGGCCAGTCGGGTACAATCCGTTGGGACTGGGTACAACTTGCCTGAACGCGTCGAGACGTGGTTCAGATACTCAGATACTCAGATACTCATCACCGTCGTCGTCTCATACCATACGAAGAACCAGACGAACTGGGTGAAAGTTTGGTGAGACCGCCTTGCAAGACGAATACAGCGGATGAAGCGGATAGACGTATCCGATACGAATGTGAGAAGAGCGAAATTATGAGGTGTCATATTACACGGCCATTATGACGAAGCTTCTACCGGCTCCTTGGGAATAATGTCGTTGTTTTCTAAAAGAGTCTCCAGTTCTCCATTTTGATGCACTTGAAATGAAGTATGTCAGCCGTGCGTTCCAGAGAGGGTACTACACTTACTCGATAGCAAGATATCACAACCGCCAACGAATTCACCATTAACATAGAGTTGAGGTATTGTGGGCCATTCGCTGGCAAGACATTAAGTCATATTCCTTGGGGATTGCGAGAAACGTACGAGTATTCCTTGATGCTATTGCGCAGCTCGTTGTCCGCGAGAACATCGTAAGTCTTCATCTTCTCCGGTGGTACTTGCCACATGCTTAAAACCTGAATGGCCGCTCTGGAAAACCCACACTGGGGCATGTCTGGGGTGCCCTTCATGAAGAGGACCACGGGCTTTTCATGGACGGCTTCATGGATCTTCGCTCGGACGTCGTCTGACAGAAATCGTCTCCAGGCTACCCGTTGACTCGACACTAAAGTTTTCGACAAGGATGGTCGGAGTAACTGGATTACAAACCTGTTAAGTTGATTGGATAGTTAGGTAGAACGACTGGTACGCACGGAAGTCTTCAACACGTTTCCAAACATCGTTATTTCAGCGAGTAAGAGCAACGACTGGGGAGAGATGGAGAGCTTGTCGTGGTGGTGAGAAATCAAGCTCGGTGTCTGTCACATGACCGAAGAATAAGTAATCACGGACGACGAGTCCCGATTCCCGAACGGCCCTCAAGCTTCAGCGCCCTATAACTCACGACGTGAACCTCCTGGAAGTCATAAGCAAGGCCCTTGAAAAGTTCCAGTAACGATGGAGGACGGGCCGAAGATGTACACGTGGCTCCGCGGTTCATGTTCGTCCCAACGCTAATCCGGGCAGTCACAAGGCGAACTATCAGTACACTTCAATACAGACTTGTCACTCCCCTCAAATGAAGCTTGCAAACCGAACATTCATCGTCTCGGGTGGGTCAGTATACTATATTCTTCTCGTGTACTTGACGTATGTACTATTCATTAACCATTCGCCCATAGGTCCTCTGGCCTCGGACTCGCAACCGTGCGCGACCTACTCGCTGCTAAAGCCTACGTGTCTATAGTAGACCGTGCTCCTCCTGCTTCTGACCTTCCCAACGCCAAATTCTTCAAAACCGACATAACCAAAGTCGATCAGATTGAGGACGCGGTCGAGAAGACAGTAGCGTGGACAATCGACACAGGAGCTCCGCTAGGTGGTGTAATCAACTGTGCTGGTATTTCGACCAGCGCCAAAATCATCGACGCGAACAATGAAGCCCACTCTCTCGAGTTATGGGACGCCACGATCGCTGTCAACCTAACGGGGACGTTCAACCTTACCCGTCTGGCATTAAAGCATTTGGTTAAAACGCCGCCAGAAGATGGCCCCGACGGCGAACGTGGTGTCATCATCATGGTCTCCAGTGCAGCTGCGGTAAGCCACAATTCATTCCCAGGCCCGGCGTGTTCTAACAAACTATCTCAGTTCGAAGGTCAACCGGGCGCGACGGCGTATGCTGCCACCAAGGGTGCCGTACGCTCCATGGCGCTTCCCATGGCCCGAGATCTCGCAAGACACGCCATTCGCGTTGTCGCAATAGCCCCTGGGCCTTTCCAGAGTAGCATGACCCAGAATTTACCCCAGCGGGTGCGAAAAAGTTTTACGGACGCATCTGTAGTATACCCCAAACGCTTCGGAAACGCAGACGAGTTTGCCCAGACCGTTCGCTGGATACTGGAGTGTGCATATGTGAATGGAGAAACTGTGCGCTTGAGCGGCGCTGGTAGATTGCCGGCCAAGTTGTAATACTAGAAATCAATTAAAGTGCGCATTTCTTTGTTCTGCTCCGTGATATCCTCGTGGCTCATTAGTAAATCAAGTATTGTACCCCCAGTCACCGAATTCACGAGCGTATACCCATATCGGTCGCTAAATTTCGCCGACAGACATTGTGTGAATACAAAGTCTATTCGAATTGGACAGAAAATAAGGCAGCGTGGTCTAGCGGTATGCGGTCTTGTTCCCCGGGTAAATCAATTTTTTGTCATCCACTGTACGGTGTAAGTAGCTGAGGTAGTCTGTGAATAGAAGTCTCTTTGAACTGGAAAGTGGACAAGGCGGCATGGTGTAGCAGGATGCAGTCTTGTACTGTTGTAATGGTGTAGTGTTTTTTCATCTTTTTCAAAAAGAACCTTCCCTGGTCCTTCCTAACCCAATCATACACTCGTGACGCGATGGAACTCTCTGACGGCGACCTTACTTTTAATTTATACCAGCGTGAAGACAGCTCTTTCTTGACCCTCACCTACACTTGACCTGGAGTGTGCCGTTTTGATGAACTAGCGCCCCCATGAGAAACATCTTTCACTTGGGTGCACGGGAAGCTGACTTTACGTCGAAGGTGACTGCTTATGTCCCTTCGACAGCCTCCACCACGAAAAGGTAGCAGTGCCCCACTCTGCGGGAATTCGTCGGCATGGACAACCTCGACGCGCCTCTTACGCTTAAGAGTAGGTTGACTTTTGTGCTCGCGACAATGGAGGAGTGCGTTGAGGTCTGAGCTGTACTATGTTCTCAAGTCATTGTAGTTCACTTTCACTTTCTGGCCGCTCATACTAGGAATCGAATGGGCATTGACTGCTACTTACCCCAATTTCGGCTTCGGACTCGCTACAGAGCATCACCGTCATTGGAAGCAGATGGTCTGGAACTGAATCCTCCCTATGCCTATGTGTTGCGGAGGATTTATCAGTTATACTTATGGCTACGGAACGAAGACGAGCCACCTACTGAGTCTTCGTCTCATATGGCAGAGTGGAAGCCGCCATTTGCCTTTGCGCCACAAATGTGGCACACTTTCATCCTTGGACGTGTCAGCTCTTCGATGACATTGGATGGAGATCTCAGGTGCTTACAAACTTAAAGTTGTCCCTATCTCCTGCGAGTGAGAGCGCCTCCTACCAACGCACCAGGCGCCGAGCGGGAAACGCACTTTGGTATATAGGTTCCATCTCTCCGTCTCGTACGTTGAACTTGTGGTGCCTCAGTTCGATCACGAATGATCCCCGCTCCCGTTCAAGGCGAAGACTCGAGGAAGAGAATTGTAAACCCGACAGCACAACGGGACTCGTAATTCGTTGAGCTCATCTCCTCTCACGCCTCCCATCACGAGCGGGAAAAAACTCTTCTCCATGTGTCCCCCCCCGGATGTCAACATCGACTCTTCAATTTTCAGTCTAACTGCCAAACACCTTTCTACAGCCTGACCACTCGGTATATCTTCAAACCATGCCAACTCGTGCTTCTTCTGGTAGTGGTACATGCCACGGAAAGGAATTATAAGTTTTCTGGTTTGCCGTTGTGGGACTCAGTGGTAGTACTGCTTTGAAGTTACTACACTATTGTGAAAGTTTGGGGTTTTGACCACCTTCAGACTACAGGACCTATGGTTCCTTGGACCTTTCATGCAATAATATTGAAAATAGAACTGTAGGATGCCCACTTTCTTAGAGAGCTTGTCATCCTTGAGGGAGAAGTTTAAGAGCATCAGGTGCTCGACAATTCGAAAATCCTATCAGGGAACGGCGCTCGCAGCGCAATGTAAAGGAATGAGTAGTACTGTATGCGTATCTAGAGCTCGAACTCTTGATTAATAAAGTAAGCACACCAACACATCCAGGAAAACACCAACCCCTCCCATCTAATGACGCGACATGGGTATGTCCAAGACCGTAGTCTTACCGTTCTGCTCCGCCAGATCCGATATAATCCTAATCGACAACTTCATCCCATCGGCAATAAGGGCTCTGAGAGGTGGCAGCTCGCTCCGCGCATGTAGGACGTCCCAAACCTTTCGACCGGATGTCCCATCCCTAAATACGGCATTCTCGAGATGTGCCGCCGTGAGAACAATCTTGCACGACTTGAGTTGCTCGAATCCCAACGCCCGGTTATCTCTCCACCGCGACTGCATGATTCGAGGAAACGCGCCTTCAGGCCCAAAGTACGGAACATAGCCTGGCTCGCTGTGGTGTTTCAGTTCGACTGAAAGGGATGAGAGGTGGGGAAGAAACAGCCTATCAAGATGTGCCTCGCACACCTCGAGGTGCTGGATAATTTCGGTGACCTCGATCATGAGCAATTCATTAGGAGGGAGTTGTATGGTATCTACAGAGGGTCTGGAAAGCGACATTGTCAATCGAAGTGTGAGATGAGTAATGTTCGTCATGCAGAGCAGCAGCGCGTACAACTCGTGGTCTTCTAAAGGCACTGTGATATCATCAATCGTTAGACTGGTAATGCTCTGTGCGCAATGAGACCGATGAAGAAGGTTGTGGAACGTGGCAAAGGCGGTCTCGGTTTCCCATCGATGATGCCTTCGGAGAATCACTTCCTGCAAGTGAGGAACTATAAGGTGGTTGAGAAGCCGGACACATGATGTATCAAGTTTGTGGAGGGAGTTCACGGTTATGACCTCGGACGCGACTTCCTCTTCATTTTCGTAGTCGAAGGGCGTCATATGGAGGGCCCTGAGCGAAGGACATTGATGGAGCGAGCGGACATACGAAATGCAATCATCGTCCAGCCAATTGCCATCCTTGTCTTCAATGTCCAGCTCCGTGATCTGAGTCCACGGAAGGTCAATGACACGGCGTCCGCCAGTCAGCTTCACTTTGGAGAGGCGTGGGCAATCCCCAAACTGCCGTATTACAGGCTGATCCTCCGCTGCGAGTTCTCCAGTAGTTCCATCCGCTTGACCTTGGCGGAGATCGAGATGCAAGCTTTCGAGCAGAGGAAGACGGCCGTGCAGCGTTGCAGGAAGAAGAACATCCGAGTCCGCCCAATCGTCGAGCAGCTCTACGGAACGCCATCGATGGGATTCGGCAAAGACTTTTTGAAGCATAAGATTTCTGAAAGACGGACCGTAATAAGAACAGTCGATGTCGAGCGCGTTGTGTAGGACAATACGTAATGGAAATTGGCGCGACAGGAGAAGAATCCTCTCCAACATGTAAACGTCGACTTCCTTCTCGCCGTCCTCTGGAAAGTAGAGCTCTATGTATGACCATAGTGAAGGGATGGAGAAAGCAATGTTGCGCCATGTCTGGCACACCTGGCTGATGTACCACAACGTCCTGGATGGGGCGAAGGCGTTGCGCTCCCAGAGTCGCCATTCGTCTGGAGATTCGCGAAAATACGAGAAGATATGCGCCCAAATCTCGCAGGGCACAGTGCGTCGCGTACTCACGAGACTTTCGCATATCTCGTACTCTCCGTTTAATGTTTCCTGCTCGGCCTTCAATTGCAGCATGGTTTCCCGAAGGGTCGTAATCCTAGCCTTGACATTGTCTCTACTTCTTTGAATAGCGGGTAGGAGGTTAGACCGAACGTGCAGGACCTCCTGATCCGTCGGAGGGAGGTTGGACGCGAGGAGACGAGGGGGGAATTGCTGACGATAGTATGATTCTCTGCCGCCTTCGCCGCGCGTAGACGCGCGTCTACTAGCTAACGATGAGCAAGCTTGAGCACCTCAAAAAAGACGCGGACGAACGATGTAGGCATGTACTCTGGGAGAACGAACGCGTTCTAACACGCTGCACGCTCCTGGGACAATTGAGGATGGTGGAAGTAAGTAAAGAATGGGACGCCACAACAAGCCGTTGCCAAACAAAACTGAAGCGGCAACAGGCAAACAATCTTCAGGTACTTTGAAGTCTTCTCAGCAACCCCATGATACTTGTAGGTCTACTTTGACTCAAGTTTCTTCATTGACAACTTCAGTAATGGAAAGTGCTATTCCCCGACATACTCGTTCGACATTTTTGTATCGTCCGTCTGTCTTCGAGAGACTATCCCCGACACCATCTGCGATCCTCGTTAGAGCAGGCAGATGATGACAAGGGCGGACAATCCTCAACATCTTGCTGTCGCGTACGCCTCATTCTTCCTCCTTCGCTCCCGTCTCTCCTTCCCCCCCGTTCTGTTCCCTACTTGGAGAAGCTTGGCGCTCCATGAGCACAACTTCAGGTGGATGCAGAACACATCACAGCCTTCGCTTCTTGCAACCCATGTTGGAGTTGAATCCGACGTACTGCTCGGACTCATTCCTGCAGTCAACCCAGTGGGAGGTGGCCTCCTTGGGTAGCGGTTTTCTGCGCTTTCTGGGGAAGCTTGCCACAGGAACTCCGGCATCTGTCTGTCCTTCTTTGTGCTGGCAGAGGATGAAGAGGAAGGAATACACGATCCCGAAGTGGAAGATGTTTGTTTGGCGCAAGGAGAATCCGATGTTGGTACATCTGTCAGAGGTTTGTATCCTGATGTTTCACTTTCCTTCATTGACGCGTTTGTCTGTACTCGTCGACATAAAGAATCTCGGCTTGAGTTAATTTTTGACATCGCTCCTTCAGAAGGACTGCGTCGAAAATGTTGACGAACTTGAAGACGGGCCCTTTGGCCTTCTCTTGGTCCATCCACTCCTGCAATGTGCAGTGGGGCCCACATCTGCTGTCCAGATATAGTCACATCGAGCGCCAGAACGTAGCGAGGACCATCTCCATGTACATCTTGATCAGCATGACTCCATGTGGCGTCGGACGAGTCTTCAAAATAGTGTGATATCGATTGAAAGCTCTGGTCCATCGAGGTCCTAATCTACTTATATGTAAACAAGTGTTTTAGTAGTAAAAATCTTGCAGTTATTTCCACCACCCTAGTCGCCACGACTTGCCTTCCAGAATCCGGCAAGTTCCCGCATCATCAGCTTGTGGCTACCATCACATGACGGAAGTAAGCACCCGATTCCCGACTGGCCGGCGTCAGGCTTCAGCGTCGTATACGTTCATGAAGTGGACCTCCTGGAAGCCATAAGTGGAAGCTAAGCCTGCGAGGTACGAGTAGGTTAAGCGTGAGATAAGGTAGCAAGTGGATCGAGGCTCACGAAGATGGGCCCATCGATTCCACGTGGCGGTGTTTCCCCAAACAGGAATCGATGGGGAACGCGTCCTTCCTTTCTTGTCAGACGCGTCCATCATCGTCAGCCTCGATCCCTCATCTCTCCCGTAAATTTTGCGTCCTCTCGTCGTTATCACCAATTATGGTCAATAATTTACCCAATGCTGGTATACCGGCGCCTATCCCGGACACGTTCGATTTCGATGCTCAAATGGCCAGGCCAGCGTCTCTTGAGCCTTCGACGCTCACGCTGCATCAGTAAAACGATAGGGTTGTCCCGGTGACTTTATCCCGGGCCCGGACATCCCTGGCATCCCCTGCCCTGGGATCAGATCTCTGGCGGGTCCCTGCCCTGGAACGTGTTTCCCTGGTGTTCTCTGGATATAGCGAGGTCTCTGAGAATATGCAGACCATGTACTAACATTGATGTTGACTATTGTGAGGAATACTGTTCATCTGTGTCATATAAGCTATCGAGCTCTTCTCTCCGTAATGAGCGCAGACGGGTACCGACTGACCGACTCGGACTCATGCCAGTGACAGACGAGACTTGTCAAAATATCTCCCAAGTCCTTCAGGTACACGCACATGTGATGTTCATGGCGGGAAAAAATAATTAGAACTCCGCCGCTTTCCAACCCTCCAACACGACTCTCGAGTCTCGACTACGATTGTCCCACCAGAGTCGCCGACCGCATCACCGGACCTTCGCCTGCAAGCTCTCCAGCAGGTAAACTGACGACGGTCACGCCTGCTCCGATGCATACCCTCGTGCTGCCCACGGAAATCTCACGGGCTGGAGGACTTCGTCACCTGAACGCCGCGCTGTTTACTGACAGGCGGCGTCGTCAAGGTGCGCGTCTTTCTTGCTTTATTCTGGTATGCCATGGATGCTAGGTCCCCAGGCTCCAGCACCACGGCGAAGGCGCAAGGACGACAATGACGACCGCAGCCGACAATCGTAGCACGACGGCAACAGGACGTACATCAAGGCTGGAGCCATCATCACCATCACGGCCTCTCCTCGCAACGCGCTCTATACACGGACCGTACGTACTCGCAGCCACAACACAATGCGAAGCCCGGTGGTGGTTGATTCAAGGTGCGTCATCCTTTCATATTCCCTTTTCGCATACCAACATGGTACACAGCAACTATCCTTTTCGGCTCGTTCATACCGGATATTCCGCACCTGGTTCCGACCGAAGCAAGAGCCAGGCTTTGTCACTCTCAGGGTACACCAACCGACTACACCGTCCACGCAGGCGATATGTTCCTACTTGGGTGCGTTTCTGCCTCTGCATCTCCCTCCGCCATAGTTAACAAGCATGTCTACAGCCTCGAAAACCTCGCCATCGCACCCTCGCGGCTCATATTCTGCCCAGCTCGCGAAGTCACATCCCACTCCTTCGACCTTGACCCGCTGCGCTTTAAAAAGCTGCCCTAGGGGATGACGACGTCCGAGGCATTCGTTCTCCTCGAGTGGCTCGTTGAGTGTCTGCTTAAGCGCTTCCCGACATATTGCAAGCTGAGTGTGTTGTGGAGTCGCCGCGTGCAGATGCTGATATGGTAAGCCTCGTCTGCAACGAGCTGGCGGCGTATATACGTACTAGTCTTATGTGTAGAGTAATGTGTAGAGGAATCAATCAATTGATTTGTTATGAATTTCTATATTATGTGGCGTAGTAGAACAAATAAGCTGTCTGAGGTATAGTACAGGCATTCCACAGGGAGCTAACAGGGATGTCTGGGGGATGACCTGAATTCCCGCAGAGATCAATTGCATCCCTCCGGGGAAAGGTACCCTACCCACCAGAGACCATGTGTCCCGGAGTGATGGGCGATCCTTGGCTTCCCTAGGATCTCTGCAGGGATGCTAGGGATGTGAGCTTCCCTTCAGAGATCCCAGGGAAAACCCCAACGTTTTACTGATGTGCAGAGTCGCAACAAGCTTAACAAAGCAGCAGAGAAATTCAATAGCGACTCAATTGAGGCGACGACGTTATGCCGCGACGACCGCGCCAACTACCCGGATGTGGGTCCAAAGTTGCGAGCGTACTACAAATACACGGTGGCCGAGCTGGACGAGATGGCGCGTTCCGACAGGCTAGTCGAGTTGAGTGGGCCAATCCCCATCTACTTGAGTCGTATCCTGGACAAACGCAAGGTGGAGCTGGCGGAGGAGGACAAGAAGAAGAAGGAGGCTGCGAAATCACGTAGCAGTATCAAGGGCACGCTCGAAACCCGCCTCGCCCCACAGCTCCAGGTTAACAAGTTTGGAACCATTCTCATTCCCATCCCTGACGCCTACCTGAACGGGATTCTTTCGAGGACGATGTGCGACCTCCATTTCTGGACCAAGGCCCGTCTACAGGAGATCCATCTGCGCCCGAAGACGCTCGTTACGAAGGAGCTCAAGCCGCCAAAACTGGACGGCGAGACGGAGCAGAAGTCCATCACAGTGGTCAACCTGGAGGCCATGAACAAGCTCTGGGGATCTGACGACAGCCACACTTGCATTTCGGCATTCGAATACATAGAGGCTCTGGACAACATTCTCCGAGCGGTCGAATATCTGTCGACACCTCCTACTCCGTCGCACTCAAAATTTTCTTATGTTAACGAGTTCTCTCAGCACGTCGCGTTCGTCAAACAGATCGAGGATTTCCAGCACTCGTACACGTTCTGGTACCACTGGGAGAAAGAGATGCGAACAGAAATCCTATGCCATGGTGCTCCCTTCGATTTAGCTCGGTGGACGCAGGAGTTGTCGTTTAGCATGGGCAGGTACAAGCAGAACCTGCGGGAGACGCGTCAGGCGACATACTCGGATGCGAACAAACGGTCAGCAGTTGCTCCGCCCACCTCGGATGCGCGGCCTGCGAAGCAAGCCAGGACGGGTCAAGGCGAGAGTTCCTTTCGGGCCTCAACAGGCGAGAGTTCCTTTCGGACCTCAAAGCCGACTAGCTCGTCGACGGGATGCATCCTCTGCGGCGGGCCTCACCCATGGAGACTCCACCCAACAGGTGTCGGAAAGTTCCCAGACGGCAAGGAGCACTTTTCCGAGTACAAGGACAAACGTATTTGGACCGTCCGGCCTTTCCGTGGACCAACCCCCAAGCAGATCTGTGCATTCTACAATCTCCCCACCGGATGTACTCTTCCCCACAGAGACGGCGTCGAGTTCGTTCACGCCTGCTCCCTCTGTGGTAGAGACCATCCCGCGAGCGCCAACTCTTCTGATTGCGCCCGCGCAACCACCTGAAGATCTCCTTCTTAATGCACAGACTACTCCCCTAGAACCACTTGCTTCCTCAATCGATTCGGCTTTCAATCAATCTGCTCTCGTATCACCTGCTCTGCTTTACTCTGATATCTCCGATTCAGTCATACGCCGCCCTCCTCTCCCGCATGCTCTTCCAGGGGACGACGATATATACAACGCCATCGTTACACCATATAATGCAAAAGCTTTCGACACGGCTCTCAAAAAGCACAATATCTCGCATGAGTTTCCCCATCTTATCAGAAACCTCACAGAAGGGTTTCCCATCGCTGTTCTTCCCGAGCTCACACACACTATTATTGTACCGAATCATCCTTCGGTTATGGAGCATCCAGAGATCGTCAAGGAGTACCTGGACACCGAGCTCGCCGCTGGTCGTATGTCCGGCCCATATTCACGAGAGGAGACTGAACGAATCTTACGCGGTCCTTTCTACTCTTCACCTCTCATTGTTTCCGAGCAGGATGAGGGCCCGGGTTTGCCACCCAAGTACCGTGTATGC
>QLPD01003299.1:0-33375 GCA_003314085.1 Hymenopellis raphanipes
GTTTGCCAAGTTTGAGCAGCAGGCTCAACAGCCAGAGCCTGTCCGGTCGTTTGGTGGCAGTGGTGGTGGCGCTCCAAAGAAATTGACATGGTCTGAACGACAGGCTATCGCCAAGAAGGAACGCGAAGAAGAGGAAGCTCGTAGTCAAGCTGCTAGTGCAGCTGTCCCGCCGCCGCCTCCAATGGCGTCGCGCCCTGCTTTCAAGACTGCTGCTGTCGTTGGAGGCGCTGCGGTTTTGGGCGGCGCTGCCGCTGTTGCTGCATCACAGTACGAGCCTGAACCCGAGCCCGAGCCAGAGGAAGAAGCTTACGAACCTGAGCCTGAGTTTGCAGCTCCGCCTCCTCCACCGCCTCCTCCACCTCCACCACCTCCCCCTCCGGCTGCGGTGCCCGTTGAGGAGCCATACTCTGCTGCGCCACCTCCGCCACCTCCCCCTCCACCACCACCGCCTCCTCCCCCCCCGATGGCCGAAGCTGCTCCTCCACCCCCTCCACCTCCGCCACCACCTCCACCACCACCTCCAGCTGCCGCTGCTGCACCTGCAGGAATTACAGCTGTCGTATTATACGACTATGAGGCGACGGAAGATAACGAGATGGCTCTGGTTGAGGGTGAGATTATCAGTGAGATTGAAGAGTTAGATGAGGGGTGGTGGAGTGGTGTAAGTGCTGATGGCAGGAGAGGCATGTTCCCGGCCAACTATGTCGAACTGAAAGATATTGGCGAGGAGGCCCAAGCACAGGAAGAACCTCCTAGAAGCCCGTCACCGCCTCCTGCGCCTGCAGCTCCAGCCGAAGATGAGGGTATTACAGCTGTTGCGCTTTATGAGTACGTTGTTTATTTCTTTCGGCTCGAGCGGTTACTGATTTGTTTGATAGTTATGATGCGACCGAAGATAATGAGCTGACGTTCAAGGAGGGTGATCGGATTATCAAGATTGAGCCTGCAAGTGAGGATTGGTGGCATGGTGTCGATGTGCATGGTAGAGAGGGATTGTTCCCGGCGAATTATGTGGAGGTTGTTGAGTAAACGGACATTGTAAGTATGTACGGAGAAAAGGAAGGAAGGATTTGGACTTTGTGCAAGTGTACATCCTACGTGTAGTTCTTCTAGAAACCAAGCGCGTATTCTCAGGTAGCATTGAAGTCCTTTGGAAAGATATCCTTGTACGCGTTGAAATTACGCGCATTATGCGTGGTGCACGTCCAACTACTTCGTACTTAGTGTGCGTCTGTCGTTGCCGGTCGGAGACCGGCAACAGCCGGCAGCTGATCATAATCTGAACTGTCTCTAACCACCATGACCACAAACGGAGTGGTCGACGCGAATCAATCAGAACATGCATTACAATCTTGCCCTCACTCATTCTACCTCTGGAACGCTTACTATCAATTATTTCCATATCCCCTCCGTGCCACGCTCACAGAAGACATCTTCCTTGTTGTAACGCAACCAGACTTCTCTCCTTCCTGCGGTCAGTCACTGAAATGCTCTACGATGGCTCCACAGAGTCTTGTGCGGTAGCTTTAGTACGGGCACATGGTGTAGTTGGTGCCAACTACGCCCGCTTAGCATCTTCATTGCGGGAGGCGTAGGCGTTGGATTCGATTCCAAACGTGTCCATTGCTTGACGATCCATGGTTTTTGACCGACGAGTCATCGGCATTCCTAATTCCCAGCAGGTGTTGGTTCAGTGATGAATATGACATCGTGTAGGTTTTTTCCTCGTTTCCAAGTGTTACTTTCCTTTTATCTTTTCTTAGAGTGTTGTTTCCATCACGAAGATACGTACTGGGCTAGCGCGACACTACAAAGTTGTCTTCTCAAATCGGGTATGCAACGAAACGTATTGCAGCCGAGTCGACAGGAGCTCGAGGCGAACCGCACGTCATTTTGCCACACGACTATACGACGAGCAAGTGCTTTCACTGGCATGTTCGGCGTCTAGAAAGTCAGACTAACGTAGTGTTCTAGGTAGCGAGATTATCCGACACGCTCACTTGACGTGTATGCTTCTTCACCCACGCCCTACGGCCCGTAGAACTCGAAGTTCTACTTGGGAATCCTCCTCAATATTTGGCAACTAACCGTCATGGGATGCGTCGTAGTCGGCGCGAAAGCGAGTCTTTACAATAAAGCGTCAACGACACGATGTGCTCACGGCTCTATGACAAGCTGCGCAATGCCTCCTGTGTCTATTACTAAAACAAGTTCTTTACTGCTTCAATGCTTGGCCATCATCACTCTTGCTTTCTCGACTATTTCCCTTGGCGCACTTGCGAAATCGACTGTTCGCGCTTTGACACCAGACGGTGTTATGTCGCGCGCGGTTTCATTTACGGATGAAGTGTCTTTCGATAACTATAGTCTCTTCTTGCGTGGCCAGCGCACGTTCATCTAGTACGTCGTCTCTTCCCTAGGCACCTCTGTTAGGCTGACCTAGCGTATGTCATTTAGTTCGGGGGAATTCCATACTTTCCGTCTACCCGTCCCAGATCTCTGGCCGGACATTCTCCAAAAAGTCAAAGCCGCTGGTCTCAACACGGTCAGTGTCTACACGCATATGGGGCTTCTCAATCCGTCCAGAGGCGTAGTCGACTTTGACGGTTACCGTTCTCTGAAGACGCTTTATGAAGCCGCCTTGGACGCTGGGGTTTGGCTGATAATGCGCCCTGGTGCGTATATTTTCTCTTCGTGTTGCTCGCGTGCGCTAATGGCTCCACATAGGTCCGGTATGTTTATTGGACAGACTATATGGCGAGGTACTCTGATGTGTCTGTCATAGTACATCAATGCCGAAACTTCGGCAGGCGGTATCGCTCATTGGGCAACTACCGAAGTGGCTGGGCGTCTCCGGAGCAACGACTCGGATTGGAGAGAAGCGTGGCAGGATTACGTTCTTGGCTTCATCGAGGAAACTGCGCCATATCAGATCACCGAAGGCGGGCCAGTTATCGGTCTGTTACATCTATCTCTTAACTGTACATGTTCACTCAGATAATGTGCATATAACAGCGATTCAAATCGGTAAACTCTCGCGCTGTGTACACACCTTTCGTTTATTGACGCCTTCCTGTAGACAATGAATTCCAACAATCCATCGGTGATACCTATTTCCAAGATCTCGAAGACGTCTATCGTTCTTTAGCAATCGTTGTCCCTCTTACATACAACGATGCATCCCAAGGCGCCAATTTCATTAACGGAACAGTAAGCAAAGTCTCGCTCAGCAATGTTTTTGACTGATCTTTCAATGCTTAGGGAGCCGTAGACCTCTATGGGTTTGTGTTCATTTCTGTTGCGACTTTGGAGAGTTAAATACTGACGACGACCAGCCTCGATTCGTATCCTCAATTCTCTGACTGTGCACGGCCGACGGTATGGCAGAATGTCACGACGAATTATCATGACTATCACGAAAGCGTGAACCCTGCTCAGCCGTATTACTTTCCCGGTATGATCTTCATCTTTTCTTCACCTTGACGTCGCTGATATCCTGCTTAGAGTTCGAAGGCGGGACTTTTGATCCTTGGGGACCCAACGCTCCTGGTACGCTGCCGTGAACTCTATCTGGTGTCTTCCTACCCTCAATTCTACAGGCTACGCGAACTGTGCGATCCTCACCGGTGCTGACTTCATGTCAGTCTTCTACAAGCAGTTGTGGGCAGCGAATGCGAAGTTGGTGAACTTTTATATGATCTATGGGTGAGGATTCAATGATCCATTCCATTTCATTTCATGATAAAGACTTGTAATAGAGGAACGTCTTGGGGCGCGATTCCTTTCCCGTGAGTCACGTTTCTTTCTATGTCTCTCTTGCTCATCACTCTATTCATTAGGAAGGTAAATGCATCGCCAATCACACATTGAATGAAGAGTTTACAAAACACCTTGCTAGGGTTATACCTCGTATGATTACGGCGCCACCGTAACGCACACTTTGGTTGCACCTCAACTTGTCATCTAACAATATATTGGTAGATCTCTGAAGATCGTACGCTCGGTTCGAAATATGACGAGCTCAAGCATCAGGGATTCTTCCTTCGAAGCTCTCCCGAGTTTTACAAAACCGACTGGATAGCGGACAGCGCGACTGGACTTGCCGTTACCTCGAATGCTGCTATATTCGCGACGTACTTGCGTAACCCCGATTCCGGATCTGGGTTCTATATCCTTCGACACAACGACTCTACTTCGACGTACGTTCCATAAATATTGCTCTGTGTAACGTGGTTGTTTATGGCTTTCCAGGGCTGTAACGGACTTTGACTTCTCCGTGTCCACGTCTCAAGGCGACGTCGCGCTTACGGGATTGACGCTGAATGGGCGCCAGTCTAAGGTCGTTGTGACGGACTACACCTTCGGCTCTTCGTCCCTCGTCTTGTATTCTACGGCGTCGATTTACTATGCCAGTATCATCGACGAGCGAGATGTTATCCTCTTCTTTGGCGACACGGACCAATCCCATGAGTTCTCTATCCAGTTTACTGGGACATCCCTCGGAGACAGCGCCAACGAGCTCCCTTCTAGCTTCACCGTAACGACCTCTGAGGATAACTCCGTGGTCTCCGTTGCAGCAGGTGTCGAGCCTGGCATTGTCGCTGTACACGACTCCGATACCCAGCTCGTGTTGTTCGCCGATACCGTCGCCGCCTCTTCGTTCTTCTCCCCGATAATCCCAGGCGACTCCAGCAATCCCTTCCGCGCATTCTGGGGTCTAGGCACGAACGAATCTATCCTTGTCGGCGGACCATACCTCGTGCGCACCGCGGAAATCCAAGGCTCGTCTTTGGCGTTGGCCGGAGATCTCAACAGTTCCACTACGGCGACCATCGTCGCTCCCAGCTCCGTACGATCCATTACGTGGAATGGTGTCAAATTGAGGACGAGGAGAGGGTTGACGAGAAAAGGTGGCTTTGTGGCGGAGCTTCCCTTTGCTAGAACGGAGGTCAGCGTGCCGGTATTGGCAGCCTGGAAGTTCAAGGATAGTCTTCCGGAGATTAGGAATGGGTTTGATGATAGTGATTGGGTGTTGGCTAATCACACCACGACGAATATACCGGTGAAGCCGTCTTATGGGGATGGGAGGGTTCTTTATGGGTGTGACTATGGGTTGTAAGTTTCATACTTCCTTGCGGCGTTGGTGGTCGACTAATGAGGCTTTGTTCAGCTGTGAGAATATCGTGCTGTGGCGTGGGCACTTTAATGCGACAGGAGCAGAGAAAAGTGTCAATTTGTCGATTAATGGCGGTGAAGGTGTGTTGTCACGAAAGTTGTGAGGGTGGATTGAATCTCAGAGTCTTTGTAGCTTTTGCAGCAAGCGTCTGGCTTAATGATGTATTCTTGAACACGACGTATGGGACGTAAGCAGATCTACGACCTGCTTTCGAAACGCTCCCTCGCTGATTATGAAGCCTCATAGCGCAGCGAACTATCCAAACACTGGGATCGAAGAGACAGACGAGTTGTTCATTTTCCCTGACGGGGCTCTGCCGGAAGGTGATAATGTGATCACGATTGTGCAGGTACGTAGCTTTGCCAGTGCGTGTCGCGAACAACGCACTTACGTTCCTGTTCTTCGTCAGGACAACATGGGTTTGAGCGAGACGAGTCTACTCCGTCAGTGCCCCTCGCTCTCACGCCCATGTACGAGGCTCATCTACTGTAGAAAACACCGACACCATAAAGAGTCCTCGGGGTGTTCGTGGGTTCAAACTTGACGTTGGAAACTTTTCAGACTGGAAAGTGCAAGGCAAAGTTGGCGGTTACAGGGGGTACCTCAATCTATTTTTTTGCAGAAAAGCAATCCTTATACTTACATTACTTAGGTACCCCGACAAAGTGCGCGGCATCTTCAATGAAGGAGGTCTTTTCGGTGAACGTAGCGGTTGGCATCTCCCGGCATTCGATACCTCGACGTGGGAGCGTAGGGAATTGAGCGATGGGCTTCCCGGCTCTGCTGCTGGTGTGGGTTTCTTTGTTACTACGTTCGACTTGGTTATTCCTTCGGGATTGGATGTGCCTATTTCGTTTACGTTCACGGAGGGCCTGGGGCAGCCGTATAGGGCGTATTTGTTTGTGAATGGGTGGATGATGGGGAAGCGTGTTGCGAATCTTGGGTGCGTGGGCGTTCGTCGTGATGTCTGTTCGGGGGGCTGGGATGACGGTTTGATACATAGGCCTCAAGCAAAGTTCCCGGTTCATCAAGGTATTCTGGACTATAGTGGGACGAAGTGGGTTCATGTTCGTTGTCATGACATTGATATTGGGATAACCATTGTTTCTAGTACTGTCGCGGTTGCACTTTGGGCTATGGAGGCGAATGTTACTGTATCCCCTAGCCTTGAACTTGTCGTTGATGGGGTGTACGAAGGGGGTGTAGGGAACATTTCGACGAATAACCCGGTATGGAGTGTGGATGAGCGTGTTGTGTTGTGATTAATGCGACGGGTTAAGAGGCACAAATAAACGGTAGTTTAAGTAAGTTCTGAACTTTTATGGATCTGTTTCTGCGCAGCAGACCGCGAAAGGATACTTGAGCCGATGTTCACTGGCATGGATGTCGTTGTACGTGAAGCATGGAGGCGGGCCGATTACCGCGTCAGGAAGAACGAGGTTGACCACCCAGTCCCCAAGAAACCTCCCGGTATGTGGCCGTGATTGTATCGTCTGAATAAACGTGCAGGTTTTCGGCATCCAGGAGGAATTTCACACTTTGGGCCTCGAAAACAGCAGATGATGAACGTCCGCCCTGGTTCTGATGCTCCTTTCCCTCCCGCTGTTAAGGATGTTAACACACACCGTATCAAGGGTGTGTGGTGCTGGTCTATGACTCTGTACATCGTCGCCCGTTACAAATCGATTCCTTGGTTGTAGTTTATTCTCTCTCAGGGTACAACAAGTGGCGTCAGGAGGAGGAAGGACAGGACTCGGTGTCGTTGCCTCTGGAGGTCGACTCGAACTTGAATGGGTTTTATGATTCTGTGTATCATATGCGTTTCAACTACGCTAAGCGTTTTCCTGACGCTGCTAGTTTGTGGCGTTTTGTGATCGCTTGAGGTCGCCTCTGAGGCGGTGTTGTAAAATGTACTGTTGTCTTCGTCGTGTTTCTGCGCCTTTCCTTGAAGGCTGTTTGCCTAGTTTAGTATCATTTATGTACTCTATTATACACCCTTGGTCGGCTCTACTGCTTCGAGTTTTATCATTTCGCGACTTTTAAATATAAAGAACGCGTCGTGGGCAAACTAGAGTACATGCGCGTCGGATGTCTAACCCTAACCTTATGTATTAGATCTTTCCAACTCACACCCAAGTGCGACATGGAGGGACCGCATATTCAGCGTTGTCCAGTACATGACAAGCCCGCAAGGCTGCAACGGGCTCTCGTCGAGCGTGGCGAGCCTCGCGCAGAAATCGACGTACCGTCCAGTATATGGTTCATATTTGGCCCTTCTAGTCATTCGATGACTATGATACGCCAGGAATATCATGAAATTATCCTCGGGATCTTGCAGTGGATGCGAAATCGCAAGAAGTCTGCCGTACGCAGGAAGAGCTGAGTTCGTTTCCGGTTTTCTAATGATCGTTCAACTTCAAGAATTGGCAATGGTCCCGCATGAGTACAATCAATGTGGAAGACATCGATTTCTCTGACTGGTACCTGGACGATATGCCTGGACCGGGCGACCTTGGTGTGGTCCATGCACCGCCTTTGGCTGGGATGGATGCATATCCGAATCCCTTCCTTGGGCAAGAGGGTCTTACAACCACTGCTAGCCTGGCTCTCACAGGTCTTCCCGGGATAGGCAAGTCGGTCCTGATCAGTTTCACGACGTTATGCTGAGCACTAAATAACAGGAAAATCCTCCTTTTTATGGCTAATTTTCAACCTCAGATGTGCGGCGCGACTTCCCACGTTATATGCCACTCAATCGACCGCGGTATTGTGGCGGGACGGAAAAGGTTACCACATTGAACTAGATCATCTCGACTGGATTTACATGCAGAAATACCTCCCGGACGACACTTGGTGCTTGGTCGATTCCAATGCATCATTCCCCTCGGTTCCATATTCGTTGATCAAGGATGACCTCTTTATCATTCAAGCGGCTTCACCAGAAGCAAATCGGATGGATTGGATGAGAAAGGCTAGATATAGTCGTTACTTCATCATGAAGCCGTGGGATTGCGGGGAGTTCATTGCTGGGTATGTTTCATTGAATTACCGATAAGTATTGTTGTTGATAGATTGTACAGTCACCAATGCCAGGACACGCACCTCCGTCTCGATGAAACGCAGCTAGCCGAGTTCTATAACCTCTATGGAGGCTCCGCCCGTGATGCCTTCTCTTTCGCGCACCGTACAACGGAATTCGAAGTACGTGTTAGAAGGGCACTAAACGATGTTCGAGCCAGTTCTATTCAAGAAGCGCTCATTCTTCTGCCGTCTTCCATCACTGAATCGACCAGCCATTTCCCCCTCGCATTCTTACCTCTCAATGATCAAGATCGGACAGTATGGAAGGTTGACGCTCCCAGCCCACATCTTCATAAACGACTCTTGAAACAGCTCGACAAAAACCCCAAACGGGCACAGCAAAAGTGGTTTTATTTCCATCTGGATGCCTCAACTCCCAGTTCCAAGGCTGTAGCAGCTCGCCTGTTCGATGGCTTTTACCACAAGCATATCATCCGTGGTGGGTCCTGGACCCTACGCCGGATGGTCGTGAACGATTCTGAGAACATTACTCCCCAGAGCCAAAAGCAGACTTGGAGAATTGTTAAGAAAGCACATAGAGTCCTCATCGCTGACAAAAAAATCAGACTAGCCCACTGCAAGCCATGGCACATTCTAATGCCATCATTGGTACCGGAGCATACCTTCCTTGAGTGGCCGGTCTACGAGCCGCTGTCTGTGGGGATATACTACCACCCCACCCAGTACAAGTTTGCTACTTTTGATTCCTTTTTTGTCGATGGGATCGGTCATGCTATTGCGTTTCAGGCGAGTATTTCGAGGAGACATGATGTGTCGCTCTCCGGGAAGGCTTGGCTCGAGGCGCGCGGGATTAGGAATGTCACTTATATTTATGTGACTCCGGAGAAGGAGGAAGGACTGGACTCTGTGTCATTGCCGCTGGAAATCGACTCGAACATTGATGGTTTTTTTGACGCTGTGTATTGTATGCATCTGGAGTATGGTAAGTGTTTCCCTGACGAAGCCGGTTTGCGTTTTTTTGATCATGGGTCCGTGTAGAGTGAAAAGGCGAGTTGTAGGATTTATAGGCTTCCTCAGGACGTGTTTCTGTATCCTTACGTGTTTCTGTTGTACTATACTTTGTATCGAAAGCGCTGTGATGCCAATGGTGTACTCTTGAACTATGTACAACGCTCAGAGTGGTGGTAGAAGATGAGTGTCATGCCTTACTGGGGTGTCCGGACTGGCTGCAGGAGCGATTTTGCATAGATATCGTTCATCATTACCCGCAGGTATGGGAACATCATTTTGATATTGATGGACGAAATCTTATTTCCTCAAGTCACCGATAGATCCTCGCCCCTCCGACTACTTAGTGCAGATAACGCTGGCGAATGTCTGCCACTTTCGGATCTGCAGCATTCAAAATGTCCACCGTTTCGGTCTGGAACAACTTGAGTATACGTTCAATCTGAGAAGAATGGGTAAGTCACATACCCAAATTCGGTCTTCAGCTTCCTTCCCCGTCTTGCTCAGCGCCCACTTGCTGACCTCTTCAACTTTAGACATATTGATGTATGCTCCACGGAGCTCCTGCTCATTGTCCGCACCGCCGACGGCAGCATAAACTAACTGTCGGCTTCCCTCCTCAGTCGTAAAAGCAGCTTCTGCCTCTTGCTTCGCGTTACCCTCCTTCATAAAATCGGGGAGGTTGCTGCGCAAGTTGGAAATACAGAACCCAGGGTTGACGCAGTTCACGATTATGGAGGAGCCAAAGTGTGCTTGAAGAGAACGCGTAAAGAAGAGGTTTAATACTGACCGAAGAGTCTCAGCACGTTTCAGCCTCATGCACAATTAAAAAAACGTACGCTTGGTATGAGAGTAACGATCAACGCTCCCGTATGCATTAGGATCTTGAGCGCTGTTCTCTGTCGGTTTTGGCGTACAAAGCTCCGGCTTGTTCAATGCCTCGAGAATCTTGGGCTGACTGAGGATGACCTCGGGAATGTCGACCAAGAAGAACACCCCGCTTGAGACGATAACAAGACGCGGAGTCCCAGAATGTTGTTCAGCAGTTCGCCTGAGAATAGGAAGCAGACGGAACGCCAGCAGCTCTTGGCTAAGACAGTTCGCTTCCAAACTAATAACAGTGTCAGCAATCTGAGAGAAAAGATACAGAGGAAACACGAACCATGTCTCCCAACCGTCCTCAGTGAATTCGAAAGGGCCCCAGTTCACGGTCGCGGCGTTTTCGACGAGGATGTCCAGCCGGTCGAGTTCTCTGTCAGCTCTGTCTGCAAATGCAGATGCGCTGGCGAAGCTGCTGAAATCAACCTGCCAGACCTCCCCGCCGCTATACCCAGTATCCGCCTTTAATTCTGTCAAGATGACGCGTAAGAATAGATCAACCTATCAATCACGCGAACGAAACTTACCAGCTAATGCAGCATTACCCTTCTCGATGCTGCGACAAGCAAGGATGATGCGCGCTGCATTCATTTTGGCGAAGTGCTTGCATGCCTCAAATCCTAGACCGACGTTGGCGCCGGTCACGATGACAGTTTTGCCAGTGAGGTCAGCGTGAACGACTGGCGGGGCAATCTTCTTCTGTACATTGACGTGATGATCTTCCCAACTAGGCATGGTTATACTGTTGTTAATGCAGAAAGATGAACGATGTACATCTCTTTTATATGCTAATTGAGCACCGGCCACTTTGAATATACCTGGCGCTTAAAGCATACTGCTCGCAGCCGGCAGGCCACGCAACACGCAAAGTGAGGTTTGGGTCGAATGTAGTCTGAGCCTTATGTGGGGGGTGCTTGGCAGACGCACTTCGGAGTTCGAAAATCGTTGTTGGCCGACATGGCAGACGCATTTCGGAGATCTCCGTCGCCCAATTCAGCGCGATCTCCGGGCCACTCTAAGCGCTCATCGATCTTCTTCGACATCCATCATCGAGCTTTTACGACGCCGCCGCGCCATCACGAACGACGCAGCGCGTTCATGCAGAAATTGATATGACTACTCCGTCTGCTAATGCTTCGGCCTTTCTTGAGCCCGAGTTCGGTGCCGACTTTCCCGCAGCCCCCACTATCAACGCGCTCCATCGTGTTGAGATCGACGTTGGCGATACAGAAACGCGACACGAAGGATTAACGACGGACTACAATACATCCTTTCAACACCCAGGTATTATGACTTTATGTTCCTCTAAGCATTCTTATAGTAAATTCCCTAGCTACACCTTATCCTCCGCGCGCATATCACGATCATGGACCTCCTAATCCAATGTTCAGCCCGTGGTATGGAGTACCGCACTCATATGCTCCGCCTCCTCCCTCGCCATATTTTTATTACCCACCTCCTGTTTTTGGAGTAGAATCGCCATCACCTCGCGCACATCCGTCGTTTTACGCGCCGCCACCTCCCTCCCCATCCCCTCTTATAGCCCAGGCCTCCCATATGCCCTCGCAACATGCTACGCAACGCCGTGAGATGGAACAGCGCTTTGCTGAAGGCCTTTTTACTGGCGTCTTTCCGGAGAGGTTTCCCCACCGAACTATCTCTGAGAGTCATGCGATGTTTGCCTGGGACTTGCACGGCGACAGTGTCACTGATGGTGACCGCTTGCAGGTGATCATTAATTGTATGCGTCGCACCGGGATCTCGTCTTTGGGTGATCTCATGGTGCTTCTATTTCGTCGGGAGCCATACTCTCAACACGACTCGGTCTCCCGGACCATTGCGAGTTTTGTGTCTGGATCTAGTCGATTTCCCCAAAACCGACCCGCGCAGATCATCTTTGATCTACTTCTTACACATCCCCACGCGACACATGCACATGCCCCTCTCCCACTATTCGACGTGCCACGCTATGCGTTACCGCCCAGCGAGCGATTGTCTCCTGTGACAACCCCACCCCAGCCGTCGCAGACCACTCGAAACGCCATCATCAATCGAGCATTTTCACTGGTGCTTTCCCAGGTTGATGCTGAGTCTAAGGCTCTATTGTCGTGGCCGGCCATCTTGCGACCGCAGGGCACCAAACTAGCCTGGTCCCAGCTTCTCTCTTGGGACATGACAGCTGCACAAGAGTATATTGCTCGGCATGCACCTGTCATGTTCTCGGTACTTTCCACGGTAGCCGTAGGTTCTACCATGCGGAAACGATTGAACATGGTCGAGTCCAATGGCGAAGATGGATCCGATGACGAAGGGGATGGTACGGATGACGAAGCGTCCGAAGTGCCATCAACAGGTGTTCCGGAAGGTGCACGCAGAGATCCGTGGCTTGTAAGTACTATCAGTCTTTCATTCAGGCTTTATACTCAATTGCACCTTTTCTAGGCCGTTACAATCTTTATTCTGTCCCTACTCCACTTTCGATATCGTTACGCTATCCTCTTTCCCACTATCATCGGCATTTACCTCTTTTCTTGTAATGTCCATCGCGACATTTCAAGTGTTTTGTCTCGAATCGGTATATCAATATCATATAGCGCTTCTCGCAATGCTCTCGGTGGACTCGCGAATGATGCCAGCACAACGATTCGCGGGATTGGACAGAAACTCAAAAACGATCCGCCTTCCTTCCAGATTGTGTTTGATAACGTCAACAAGATGCGTCGCGCCTGGCAGCAATCACTAGGCACTCGCGACGAGGTGCACAGCGGCACAGCAGCAACATTAGTAATGTTGAAAGAGGGCACGGAGGAAGCTCTTCGCCCTGAGAGATTTAACGAAAAGAGAAACGAACACGGCAGGAAGGAGCTCACGCCCAGGAAACTTCTTTCTGACATCGACTGGTCACACATCCAAGGAGTCGGACAAGCCACCGTTATGCGCGTCTGGATCAAACATATCCCCGGCCTGCGACATCTTCGCGACCCCGTCGAGAAGCTATTCACGGAGAAGCATGCCAAGCGCCGCCTTGTACCGGAACGAACTGAATTCCACACAATGCGCACCTCGAGCATCGACGAATCAACTGTTGGTGGCGTGAAGGACGTTCTGCTTAACCTAATCTTACAACTTGGCGCATTGAAGGAATGGATTTCTCAGTGGATCATCTTTGTAGCCGGTGACCAGCTCTCGGTTGACCGCCTTCGTAAACTGAAGCGGTATCTCAAGAAGAGCGGTAGTGTATTCGACAAATTCCAGTGGGCCCTACCCATCATTCAGCTCTGGCACTTGAAGTGGAATTGGCAGAAGTCTATTTTCCGCATGCACTGGTGGCCAGAGACGGGGCGGAATATCTTCGGTCTCCACGCAGATGCTCGAGTGCTCGGGCGAGAGAAGTTCAATCCTGATCGTGGCGACTTTTATCCGTCGCATGATCTATTAGAGGATCGGTTTGAAACAATGCTGTTGGACATTCTGAGGTATGTTTTTGCCTCATTCTAAGCTACGCTAGCTGATCTTTGAGTAGACTTCTCTGTGAAGAACAAACAGATAAAGAATTCCCACGATCCATGACTCTGCTCAACGTTCTGGAGAGTTACTTCGGGAAAGATGGGATTCTTGAGAATTGCTCGTTCGAGATCCTTAACGAGATGGCCAGTAAGACGTACCGGCGCTACATGTGTAGTCGTGCATACGAGGAATGTCTCGGAGACGCACCACGCAGCGAACAGATTCACGGTCCGCCCACAGATGCATATGAAGACACGGAGTCTGACAATGGTACAATCATGCTTTTGTAATTAACGGGTGCTGTTTATTGATGTATTCTCTCTTCAGACATGGAAGATGTCCAACCCGTCGCGTCGGCAGCGCGAAAGAAGAAGAAACGCGCCACGAAGGGTAAAACACAGGAAACGGATAACACTTCCGGAGGCGACCAAGTTCTCGCCAACTCAGTAGCGTACCTCCGTGTCACATTCTGGTACATGGAGCTTTGTGCGTCGATTTCCGAAGGTGATATCGGACGTGTATTTGAAGTACTCAAGGTCAGTAGTAATCAGTTCCGGCATGACTGTGAACACAACTCTCATACTCAATAGTTACTTCGATTTTCATTCTGGGGCACCGGCTCGACAAATTATGGCAACGAACTCCTTGAGATGGCCTGCAATCTGCTGTATGACTTCCCAGAAGACTTAATCTTGGCGATCATGGATAACTACCTCGTTAACATTACCGGCAAGCCTGGAATGTTCTCCGAACTCGACTTGCTTCAAGAGCACAACAACTTTCTTATAAAGGTCTTATTCAATTCGAAGAGTTTTCTCTTCGACTCGATTCACATTGCGGAGCTTATTGGGCTCAACATTCGCGGGTTCAAGCAGCTTCGCGAACTCTTTCCGACGTGGATGGGGGGTCATGCGAAAGGCGGCAAGCACACAGATCCCGACAAGTCAGCAGACATCAATCGATTGGGGGAGTTCTACCGACGAAATAGACTCATGCAGTACTGCAGTAATCGATCGGAGCGATACCTTGTTCGGGATGAGTTCAATATCGGCATAGATATTCTTCGGAACGGAAAGGTGAAGGATTTCGTCGAGAGGACTACATCACAAGAGTGGAATGTAAGCAATAGCTCTGAGGATGTCTAGGCATTAGATAGAATACTACAAGTAGGTATGTAATTAGCAAGCTCAGTTTACGGTATTGTATTCTCTTTGTCATTATGTATGTTTCGACGAGCTCGCTTCGCGGGTGGAGCCAGCAACGAGGGGGTTATAGATGAGGCTCGGGCTCGTTTACTTCCCGAGTTGCTACCGGTCGGTGCAAGAGCTGTGGTCCCGTTGGTCACGCTAGAGACGTGCAATGGTTCTCTCTGGGAAACAGAAGCTGCCGGTGCATGGTAGACCTCCATGAAATCCTTCAGGAAGCCTTTCAGGTAGCTATAGAGCTCTGGACCTTGTTCATGGAGATATTCCCAGTCTACCATTGTCCTGCCGAAGCGCTCATAGCTTGAGCAGCGGTGTGCCCCGTCTAGGAGTTTGGTGATGATAAAGTCGGGAAGGAAGTATGTGCTGGTGAAACCGAGCATGGAATCCTCTTCCGAGCAGATACTAGACCAGGTTTTGGCCCGCCACTTCTCTAGTCGCCGTCGCAAGAGGTCGCGAGCCTCTTTCTTCACCTCCTTGAAGGTTCCGTCAGAGCGCATTGATCGGGTGGTAGACTTCGCCGCGAAGTATTGAACCCATTTCTGAACCATCTTGTAATCATCTGTGGTTTCCTGATCGCCGTCATGAATGATGCAAAGACAATCGATTGGAGCGGGCCATGGATCAGGTTCCCCGAAGTAATACAGATCGGCCGTTCACGAGCAACATTCTTCAGTCGGATTCCACCACTGTCGAGTAACCTCTGGTAAAGCTTCTCGCCGCTTGGCATCCTCCTTTGCCTGAGCTGATGATTTCTCAGTTACCTCAACCTCTTGGACCCATGACGGCGCGTATGTTATCACTGTTCCACGCTTGCCGCGTCGCCCAGTCCGACCTATCCTCTGTTTCCGAACCTCATGAGAACCGGCTTCGGATGAAGGACACGTCTCGAAGATGACAACACGAGGAACATCAACATCAAGACCATAGGTCAATGATTCTGTGACAATGCCGAGACGAAGGAGAGCACCGGATTCAAAGCTGGTGATGAAGTCCTGTCTGTCTTCGAGGGAGAGAAGGGAGTTGTAAGGCCGGATAATCATGTCTCGATTAGGAATAGTTTGGGGAATGAGCGAGTCTAAGAAGTCGATAATATCCTGACCTAAACAGATTGGTGGAACAAAGACTAGTGTCTGCTGAATTTGTGCTATATCTGTCATCTCGAAAGGTATGAGGAAGGATAAGTCGAGGAATGAGCCAGTACTGTGGGCATATCGCATGATTCGGGGTATATACTTCAGGTTGGGACGATCAATCGTGTACCATGCACGAATATAGTTGCCTTCCGTAAAGCCGTATGTCTGCGCGATCTCTCGAGCATTGACAGACCTAACAGTTGCAGTGACTGCAGCCCAAACAGTGTCTTGTGGTAAGCGCCAGCGAAGCGCACCAAGAGAGCGGTAGGGAGCCTCGAATACAGTGGATCCCTTGCCAGACAGGTGAGCTTCATCGATTAGAAACCAACGAATGCTCTTCCGGAATTTCGGCGTCTTCTCGTACTTGCGAAACCCTTCGCTGTTCAACATCTGTGGACTCATGACTATAAGCCTGATGCCCTTGGCCTGCATAACGTCGTCAAGCAGTCTAATGGGTGGCTCCTGTAGCCGAGCCGTGTCAAGAGTGTCCTGGCTAATTGCCCAAGACTTTAATCCATATTTGGTTCCGCAGGCAGCCTACCGTAGTGTCAGTACATGATTAGCGTATAAGGATGTTCTTTAATCTCACCTCTTGGTCGCATAGAGCTTTGGTTGGTGCTGTCATAATCCCGATGCCTTCCTCGAATCGCGCTTGTGCCGCAATTAACGGTGACAGGAGGATGAGAGTTTTTCCATGGCCAGTACTGATCCTTAGGAAGAGATCCTTGTTCTGAACAAGATCGAACGCGTGTCGGCTTTGGGGTTCATAGAGCGAGGGGACATTGCACTTCTCGCAGAGCAATGCATCCAGCCATTCTCGCGTATTAACTTTGTGATGTGCATAGCCCACAATGGAAGAGCTTGTAGAGGATGAAGACGACATGAATTAGAAGGGGCCGTTAAGGTAGGTCTAGAGCGAACGGTCTCTCGCGTTCATTGTAGTGGTTGCTACTAGAAAATAAGTTTGCTACTGAGCCCGGCGGCACTAGTACTTGCTCCTTTTGGGCGAATCTGAATCTCGGGTGACTACGGTCCGACGGCTCAGACAAGGCAATCATTGATATTGAGACTCCGAAGTGCGTCTCCAAGCACCCCCCACATAAGGTCCAGACTCTACAGTAAAGTAAGAACGATTATCTTCTTACTCCTCATAGAGTCTGGAAATCGAGACTAGCGAAATGCCATTCCAATACCTTGTGGCGCAGCTTATCGTACGGGCACATGGTGTAGTTGGTTTATCACGCCCGCTTAGCACGTTTATTGTGTGCGGGAGGTGTTGGGTTCAATTCCCAATGTGTCCATATACTTTCACGCACCTACACTGTTTTGCCGCCAAGATGCGTCGGGCATCGTTTTTCGTCTTTAACCTCTGACCGACGTCGTCCGACGACCAGTCACGGCATATTCATGCAGAATATTATAATTTATCATCATTGGATTCTCGGTATTGGGCCTGGCAGTTTTCGAGTGTTTGTCTCTTTCTTCAAGCACTGCCTGAGGTGCTAGAATGCAAGTTGTCTCGCGAACCTGACACGAAACATAGGTACTGTCCCAAAAATTCATTTCCCCATTCTTTTGAACTGAACAGGACCAGGCGACACGTCATCATTGCCTCTTTGGACTCTACCTTCTACTACGCGTCTTCACACGTCTGGTTATCCCATTTTCTTCTCCTCATTGCAATTGTCGATGGCACACCAAGCATCTTTGCAATCTCAACCTCCCTGGCTGCCCAATGCAGCGTGCTTCGCTCCTCTTCCCAATGACTTTGATTTTGACGCGCGTTGTGAGCCGCCGCCTTCCATTAAGGACCTGCTGCTCCCTATTTTAGTTCGGAATCACTTGAACGTCATTGCCGAAAAACACAACTTGGCGTCCGTCGCACAGACTCGGATATGCCAGTACGATCAGCATTCCAATGCTTCACTCGATGTCGGTCCGCCTCTCATGGCCTACTACGATTACGGCGACGAAGAAATTCAGAGGTTTGTGAAAGCCTCGGAAGAATACATCCTGAAAGTTGGCCCGATTCCCACCGTTGTTCGAAGTATCATCAAGAAGGAGCGTCTTCGTAGGCACAATGAAGAAGAAGCGGCGAAGGAGCTGAGGGAGAAGGAGAAGGAAGGACAGACCGTTCCTAGGGAACATTACTGGGAGCCGGACCCTACGATTGTCCGCGACAAGTTTGGGCACGGCAAGATGCCTATCCCTCCGGATTATCTACAGTCCGTCTGCGCTGGCATCATTCCCGACCTTCATTTCTGGGCCGAAGGAAAACTGGACTTGGTTCTTTCCGACCGTTATAGTCTCATTACGAAAGAGCTCACGTTGGGTGAGGATACGGATGACGAGGAGGTCACTCAGACTGTCGTGGACTTGGTGGAGATGCATAAACTTTGGGGAACCGACGAGGACTGGACGTGCATAACGGCGATGGGATACGTGCAAGCATTGGAGAATCTGCTCACGGTGGTCAAAAAGCTCTTGGATGCCCCGGCTCATGCTGCTGCACACCAGTTGGAGTCGCATGTCGAGTACATCTGCTCCCTTCCCCATTTCGAGGAATCATACCCGTATTGGTACTCGTGGGAGCGCGAGACGCGCAACAGGATCCTCAGGCTTGGCATGTCGTTTGATTTGCAAGAGTGGAAAATCGCGCTTTCCGTACCGCTGGGGAAGTACTGGCATGACAAGTCTAATGACTGTCTTGTCTCGACGCTGCCGAAACGCCCAGCATCACCTCATTCCTCGGTAGACTCGCGCCCTTCCAAGCGGCGGCGCCCATCCAACCACTCTCGTCCCGGCCCGTCGTCTACTACACGTATCCCCCGTCGTTGAGGATGAAGTATCCTTGTCATTCCACAAACTATCGACATGTTAGCTATCCAAGATTCTTCCCGATCTGCTGTTCTCTTGCTCGCAACTCCCTTATCGAAACACTTATTTTGGACTGCTCTGACTAACACAATATGGTGCATGACGTGGCTCAGGACACGGCGTGACCTTGAACGTGGTTAGTCTAATTTCTTTAGGCCCTTTTGGTGGGTTATTCCTTCCCGATGTTTGCTGTTTGTCATTGGTCATTATTCTCATTTGATTTTTAGGCCTACGCGTCGTTGAGACATGTTTTTTCAATGCCTTATATCTTCCGGGCTTGGGAAGGTGTTATTCGTACTCCAACTTATACTTGCATGTGCTTTCTCAGCCATATTCTCTCTGTTTCTTCTTGCCTGATCCCGCTCTTCGTTAGTATTTCTCAACGGTATCGCCAGATATGCCCAGTCACTTTCATACTTGATATTGTTACTTGTGAATTCGTATGTTCGATACTGCTTTTCTACTACTTTAGACGTCCGTTTTCTCTCTAGTAAACCTGAAAAGAGCGATTCGCGTTTCTTCCAGTCACATGACCGTTCTTTGGTTTGTCATTTGCCCCTGTTTGGTCGTCCTGCCCTCAAACTCGAACCACACGCGGCTGTTTCACCACCATTAGTACATCCTCATACGAAAGTTTATTTTCTCGCTGTCTTCTTATTCTATACCCACGAGGCGCTTACTTCCATTACGCAGGACGCGGAGCGAAACACAAAGTCAGAACACTGTTGAATACTACCGTACTCAGAATCCTATCGCGTTTAACAGGACGACAAGAACGTTTATGCACTATGCCCTCTTGGATCCAATCATCCATTGCTCTTGGGTGAACAAAAGAAGAATAGACTCGTGCTCGGTTATACGGCTTCGTTCGCGTCTTATGGCTCTGAAGGCACCTGGACGCGCTGCTGACTTGTGAATGCGCGAAACGTGCTTGCATCACCGACGGTTCAAAAGCGATTCGACGGTCTAGATACCCTATCGTCATCACTGCCGCAACGCCTAAATCACGGACAGCAAATAAGCATATGGAACGGACGCTGAAGCTCGGAAAATCCAGCCTTCTGAGTGCCTCTATGCGCTTGGACATCAGCTGCCATCATCTGCGCAGGCACGGGAACACCTACGGGTGAAGTACGTGGGCTCCAGTGGTTATACAGGTTTGCACTGGATCTTTGATACTCCCATAGGTAGCGTAAAGAGCTCCCACTCGGACACACAGGCTCATCCTGACTTTCGGTTCGCATAAATCACGATCGGAGAGGTTGGTACAAATGCTGCATTGCTGTTCAAACCATCAACCATCTTTGACTGATGGTACAGCCTGGGTACAGCAACCAGCTGCGGTTATAGCTCCTTAGCTCCGGCTTGGACTCGTGGAGCTCTTGCACTTTCAAACAGCAAGCCACATGTAACATGTCTTGATTTCGGGATCACGCTATACCATTTGCGATACTTATAAACTGCTTCTCTTCGTGCATAGATTCCCCATCCGCTTCGCTGCGATACACCACGCTCCTTGCGACATGCTGATCTCACTCATCACTTCGGCACTTTTGCCTCTCATCGCCCTTGCCGCTCCTCTAACGGAGCGCGACATTGAGGAGCGCTCCATCTCGGGGGTCATCATCGACTCAAATTTCCCCGATCCGACGTGGATTCAAGTGGGCGAGTCGTACTGGGCTTTCTCGACTACGAGTGGTGGACTGCACGTCCCCATGGCCACGTCGTCTGACTTTAACACCTGGACGCGTGTTTCTGGATACGATGCCCTTCCCACGGTCGGTGCATGGAGCACCGGTAACGCCGTTTGGGCTCCAGATGTCGTTCGCTTAGTACGTTACCTCTCCATCCTCTCCAACAACAACTTTACTGATGCAACCTCATTAGGCAAACGGCCTCTACATCATGTACTACTCTGCCGAAAGTACCGGCAAGACGCCCACCGGCAAATCCGCACACTGCTTTGGCGCCGCGTCGTCCACGACGCCACAAGGCCCGTACACGCCCATCGGGGACGCGATCCAGTGCCACCTCGACCAGGGAGGCGCCATTGATCCCGCGGGGTTCCAAGACCACACTGGGCGGCAGTTTATCGTGTACAAGATTGACGGGAACAACATGGGCAACGGCGGGAACTGCAACAACGGCGTCGCGCCCATCCACTCTACGCCTCTGATGCTGCAGGAGGTGGACCCGACGAACGGTTGGAGCCGGATTGGAGACCCCGTGCAGATCCTGGACCGCGGCGACGCGGATGGGCCGCTCATCGAGGCGCCGAGTCTCTTGCATCTCCCCTCGTCGAGTGCGGCTGGTGGGTATATTTATTATTTGTTCTTTAGTAGCAACTGCTACTCGGGGAGCTTGTATGATACGAGCTATGCGACGAGTGTTAATGGGGTTACGGGTCCGTATGTCAAGTCGAGTGCGCCGCTGATGGTGACGGGGACTGCGGCGTTGTATAGTCCTGGAGGAGCGGATGTGGGACCGGGAGGGTATAGGATTATGTTCCATGCGGACCAGGCTACGTCTGCGGCGGTGAGAGTGGCGAGGGCGGGCACGCTAACGTATGATGTTGGTGCGAGGACTGTTTCTATCTAATGGAATTGAACGGGGAGGAATCTGAGTAATATTATACCCATTGTACATAGTCTTGCTGTCAGTTTACTTTCACTAAAATATCGAAATACGAAGATACGACCATCGCTTTCTTGATACCTTGGCAGCTCAGCAAGTCTACTGACGCGTCGCGACACGTGGTGGTGCCTGACAGTCACCCGTCCGAAAAGGAAAGCGATCAGCATTTTTCCTTCTTCTTCAACGTTGCCGGCTTGACCATGTCCAGCCTCATCGCGCAACTAGCGCAGGGAGCATCACTCAACAGCTCACTGCTCGTCGACCGTTCCCGTCGCAAGCCCAGTGAATCATATCTATTCACTGGCCGAGACGCCGACCTCCATGATTTAGAATCCATCCACGCCTTGGGCAGCAATGGCCTCCTGCAGCTGGCTTCCGTTGATCCAGAGATTGGTGCTTTTGAGGCAGCGCTGTTTTCCGACGCGTCCAAGGAGACCGATCGGACGTTATTGCCGCTACAGGCCATCCAAGATTTGGATCGCACTATTGCGTCCTTCCTGGCTCGCCTGGGCCCTTACTTGATGGAGGCGCCAACCGGAAAAGTCTTGGAATGGCTTGTGAGACGATTTAGGTGCCGTCATCGTACCGCATTCAATCCAAGTGCTAATTGACCTCCAGGATAAACGAATTTAATGTCGAATCTATATTGTCCTTGTTCTTGCCTTACCACGAATCTCCCCATTTCGCCAAGATGGTCACCATTCTTCACCTCAAGTAAGTGAGTTGCAAGAACCCGTTTTCGCTTTTCTCATCCTCGTAGGCCGAACACCATGTGGGATTTTCTCATTCCATTCCAAAAAGCCGCTCAAAGCGTGCCGCGCATTGCCCTCGTAAAAGAGATGCTAAAAAATACAGAGCTCACCCGATTCATTACCGGCTTACTCCCTAGTGCTCTCAAAGGCGGCTATTCACATCGCACACTGTTAGCGTTCAACGCCGCAACCCTTCACGATTATTTAGCCCATAAGAAGGAAATAGACGACGGCACGGTGGCCTATATACTGCCTGCACTTCTGGAGCCCCTCCACAAAAAGTCAGATGCTCCCAAAGACGCCGTTCTAGGCAGCTATATCCTACTTGCCGCGCTATCGCACAAATGTCAATTTAGTGCAGACGCATTAAAGACCATCGTCTCGGCTATGATCAACAGCGCGAAACGCGTGTCTGCCAAACAGTTTATCAATGCGGTCGTATCTGTTGTCGAAGCACAAGATGCACTCCAAGAATTTCCCAAGAAAAGCATCACCACGCTCCTTCGAATTTCGTGTGTCTGCTTTCTTCTCTTTAGTACTTGCCGCTCATGCCGTGTAGGAATCTGAATGAAGAGCTCAAGGTTGCCGTAGGGTGGATCGGGATTGAGAAATTCTTGAATCCGCTGCTGGAGAATTTAACCCAGAGGTAATTATCACTCCCTCTATATAGCATGGTCTCATCATGATTGTCATAGTCTGGACGATGGTGCCGCTGTTGATTTTCTTGAAACTATCTTGACGGCTTCCAGTCCGAAGGATACCCTTATTCGCTTGACTGGCCACCTGCTTATGTTGGCTGTGAAGCCCGACGGTGAGGTTGTAGTCGCTCGCCGCCTGCTGCAACATGTACATCAACGCACTCCTGCCATTCTCCACGAAGCAGTAGACAAGGTGTCTACCACAGATGAAGATTTGAAGAGCAGCTTAGAGCAACTTGTTTTATCATTGTTTATGGTAAGGAATGGTTGTCTGGGCGATCTGGCAGTCGCTCACACTTCTTCATTAGAATCAATCGTACAGCGAGGACACCAACAAGGATAATGCAGATATGGTGATCGTTGCGACCAGTGCCGACTCCAAAGTTCGCGTCATCGCAACCAAGAAGCTCGTTAGCGCGCTTCAAGAGAAAACTTTGTCTCCCGCGGAAGAGGTCTGTTTTATTGTTTGAGGTCTGGCAAGTGTTGAACACGCTTGTAGGAATCTGTTCGCTCTGCGCTTATCGCTAGAACCCAGGACACTGATGCCGATGTCCTTGAGGAACTCTACGCGAAGCCAACCGTGACCGTGCCTGTTCTACTAGCTGACTCCGCCAAATACATCAGCGAGTTAGCGACACTCTTGTCCAACTCTAAGCCTAAGCGGCCAGTCTTGAAAGCTCATCTAACTTTCTTAATGACCCACTTTTGTCGAAAGGCACCGGCGGTGATGAGAGATGTATTCACCAAGATCTTGTTTCCGCTCATGCTCTATTCGAAGCCCAGGCAACATAGCGTGGAGTTAGTCTGGGACTTGATCGAGAAGAATGTTCCCAAGACTGGTCCGGGATCGTACGAGTTGCTGAGCGGATGTGCAGAGATTTGGGCAGCGTCAAAAGCCGACAACATTGAGGATGTGCAAGAGAAGATGGCGATGTTTAACATGAAGGTGGCAACGCGGATCGCAGGTCAGTTTATATAGTTGTACTCGAGAACATGACCTGACGCCTTACAGACAACGTCGTCTCGTCAAATGATTTCTCTGATCATGTGGACGACCTAGTTGCCAAGCTTCGCGACGCCAATGGGCATGTTCGTCTTCTCGCGTGTCTCGTAGCGCGCGCCCTTCTTCGGCGCTTGACAGGAGGACACCAAGTCAACACCGCCCTACAGGTTATTCAAGCGCTTGATTTGGACCAATCCGAGGACCCCGCCGGTAACGTCAGTGCCGACGAATTGCGCCAGGTTCGTGGATATTGCTTCTGCGTGTATCGTGCTAAATTTGGTTTTCATGTAGCATATCGATGATGCAAAGCTCGGAAGGACTATAGTCGCCAAACCGAATAGCAAAAATACTTTATACTGGGCACAGGTTTCCCTCATGACTCTTGCCGCGGAGGTTCCGCCTCCGGAAGGCATCGTTGTGAATTGGTTGAGTGAACGCCCTGAACCCGTAAGTCTGATTTACGCACCCTTTTTTCACGATCTCAACTGTGCCTATAGGATGCTTCTGACGAACGCGATTTCCGATATGTAACGCTCATGAGAACGATCTACCGAGTAGCGACATCTTCCAGTGTAGCCGTTATGATGAACACATTTAGTGTTCTGTTCGCCACTATCCAGGATGACGCGCTGGCATTCTTCACTGGACTCTGGCTGACATCAGGTGAGCCCGTTCACGAGGAGCTCGCGCTTGGTCACTGTGTGGCATTTCTGGAGGCGTTCAAGACCAGCGCAACGGCAGTTGACTTCCAGACTGTTCTACCCTCGTTACTGGGTGCTTTACAGTCTCCGGAATTGAAGAATAGGCAGTACGCTCTGCAGTGTCTCAGTCTTATGGCGGAAGGCACCCAGCGCAAATTCGAAAGAGTGTATGCTTTTGATGCCGTATACGGCTCGAGTGCAGGTCGGTCGGTCTCCAGTAAGACTTGGCAAGAACTGACTTCATTCCCTTCCCTTAGCTCAGCTATCGTACCTTTCTCAAGATGACTTGACGAAATATCTGACTGCCCTTGTGGCTCACCGAGAGCATTTCATACATGATCCCGGTTACGTGGTGATTTTCCACCAGGACTACCTTTCAGCAGTCAAGACGGATAAGCGCAAGGTCGCTGAGTACGTATCATTTGATTTCTTCCGTCTTGTTGCTCAAACGTTGAAACAGCCATAAACATAACGTGATGTGCTATCTCGCGTCTCATATCAACGCGGCTCCTTCACGTATTCAATTCCAACTTCTTCGGACTATTGGAAATGTCGTCGGGGAAGGGAAAGCAGCTAGTCTCAAACTATCAGTTACCAGTATGCTTTCCAAGTCAACGACTGCTCTGCAAGACCTTTACGGACAAAAGGCTGAAGAGTATGTTTGTCTCTTAGCCTCCATTTTCGACTTGACGGCGGTAAACGACCTCAATAACAACACTGAGGGTTTGTGGACGACGTACTGCGACTTGTTGAAGCATTTGTTCAAATCCTGTACGCCTTTCGTTTTTCGTTTATATCACTTGTTACTGACTCTTGGTCTCAGCGCACCATTCCGCGAAGAGTATATTAACGCAGCGGCTCGAGCAAGGCCTTTTTACGCCGCTTCTATTAGGACGTCAATTGGACTTGTGCACTTCTCTGCTGAGTTTAAGCACGCAGGATCAAGATGTGGTAAGCCTGACGTCGACACTTTGAATTTCTATTCTCAATGCTATTAGCATTCGACAGTGACGAAGCTGCTGACTAGCATCCTACGTGACCCTCTCGTTGTAGAGCTTCTCAAATCACTCCAGCCAGATCCCGTTGACGCTCCTCCGGCGAGCAAGCGACCCAGAATGACATCCGAGTAAGTCTAGTTTCTAGTCACTCGGCAGCGCATGCTGACCGGGTGTTTTCTCCAGGACTTCCGAGGATACTCTTCCCCAGTTGACTGTCCTTGCGGAAGTTCTCGCTGCGGCTACGCTTCCGGGCTCTTTGGACATTATCATCGCTCTTGTTCAAACTTTGAACAATGTCATTCAGTCATCGACGACTTCCGACTTTGTCGACGTCGCTTTCATTGAACAGTCATTGATGACTGCCGTGGCGAATGTTGCAGACAAAGTCACTGTATGAACGTCCTTGAATTCATTCGTCGATGTCACTAATAGAATCGCAGGAGGTACCAAACTTGTCACCTGGCGCAATTCGGTTGGAAGTGCTGGTGGATTTGATACGTAGTGAGTGAAGCATTGAAGCAATGTAGTTCCTGGAACTTATTTTCTACCACAGCCGCCGACAATCCACAGACGTTCCAGCAGGCGTTATTGTTGATGGCGACCTTGGCGCGCCTCAGTCCGGAGTCTGTCCTCCACAACATTATGCCTGTGTTCACGTTTATGGGATCCAACGTGTTCCACCGCGATGACACGTATAGTTTCACGGTGATTCAGAAGGTCTGTATACCTCGAATCTTAATCTATAAATGCCACTCACCATATAATAGACGATCGACAACATTGTTCCTGTGATGGTGAAATCCCTCAAGCATTCGCACACATCCAGGATGGAACTGCTCCTGGGCTCGCGCGAGTTTTTGCGGGTGTTCTCGGATGCTGCGAATCATATTCCTCGTCATCGGCGCACGAAGTATGTTCACTTAATCCCATTGTATGCAATGACTTAAACACGTCAATTTAGCTTCTTCGTTCATTTGGTGAACGTCCTAGGGCCCGAGGACTATCTGATGCCGATCTGTCTACTCCTCATCGAGAAGACCGCAAATCGCGTCGTACGGCAGAACGCAGAGGAAGCGAAGAGCACATTCGCACTGCCGATTTCGGTTCTCCATCACTATGATGGCGCGCTCCAGAATTCGGTTCTAAGTGAGATGATTTTGGAGAGTCAACGTTTGGCTCGTCGTGTCACGGATCCTGAAAATCTGGAGCCTACCTTTATGGACGATCATTTGTAAGGACTAGCACTTTTATCCCTGTCTCTCGCTAATCCTTCATGCTAGGCACGAGGAGCACTCGACGTCAGTCACGACCGCTTTCAAACGTCGCGCCCAAGCGGTTCTATCGTTCATTGGCTTTGCTGTAAAAGCGTCATCAGGCAGCGGCAGTACAGGAAGTGATTCGTCTCTTGTATCGCTACTTGTCATCATGGCGACTTTCAAGAGCGGCCAAGGAGCAGATGCTCGAGTCGACGATATCAACAAGGTTGCGCGGTCGTCGCTTGATAGGACTTTGAGAGTCATGTCCGCGTTGGATTACATTGAATCGACTGTGGGGATGTTGCATTCCTCTGAACAGATGGTAATCGCTCATTTTGTTGACCTTTCAAGTCAAGCGGTAACTAATGACGTGCATAGGTTCAGATAGGCGCTCTTGACCTTCTTGCCGAACGACTTCCGCAGGTGTCTGACCATGTGCGCCAGACAGCCACGAGTAATCTGGTCAAGATTATACAGCGTATCAAGGAGCTTCTTGCTGCTCACCCAGGAAGCGCGGTGGCTATTTCTGGGTTCCGAAGTCTGAAGACTATTGGTTCGGGCATGTGTGCTGGGGAGGAAAGCGCACTTGGCGATCTCGTGCCTCTGTTGTTGTCTGCTATTCGTGGTCGGAAGATGGCGCCTTACGCTGTTCCGGCTTTGTCTCCGCTAGCGTATGCTTCTTTTCTTAAAAAGCCCTACATTTGTCGCTGATTGCTTGGTAGATCTCGTCTAGGACCTAGACTAATGCCGTTCTTCCGGGAGATTGTTGGTCAATGTGTTACTCTGCTTCAAGAAGGGCCGGAAGGTAAGTACTCATTGAATTGTGTTCTTTCTGTGTCTGAGTTGTTTTCTTCAAGACCTCTCGACCGACACTACAAGCGTATTACACGGACTGCTGACATCGTTATCCCCGTTCTGGGCTGCGTCAGAAATCTCGCAGGTCGTGTTGCTTTACATCAACCAACGCAAGAAGGACGACTCGTTGGCTGGGTTTGTCAAGGCTCTCACCAAGCGCGCGCCGGAAAAGATATTGATTCCGACGTTACCTCAAATTTGGACCTCTCTTCTGAAATTGTCGCCGTCATCGGTAGGCTTGTTTATGATAGCATGTTGGGTGTGCGACTTACGGTGAATGGTTCGTGCAGGATTCGTACAACGTGTTCTTCGATATCGTCAAGAGGTCGCTGCGTACTTGTAATAAGAGCGTTGTGCAGGAGAACTTGCGTTCCATTTTCAATATGTTTTTGGAGGCGTTCGATGTTGTCAAGCTATCGGGACCAGTAAGCGTTTTAGTCCATTAGTTGAGTTGATAACTGATCCCGTTTTGAAAGCTTGATTCCAAGGCCCCGATTGTATCAGCTTTCACGGAGTTGGTAGTAAATCTCAATGAGGCGACGTTCAGACCGCTGTTCAGACGTCTGTACGATTGGGCATTCGTTGGGGGTTCTGGTGAGTGTATTATGAGAGGTGTCGTTCGCTTTCTAACATCATGACTTTAGGTATAGAACGTCTCATTACGTTCTGTCATGTATTTTCGGCGCTGCTTGACTACTTCAAGGTTTGTATACGCGTTATCCACTGTGGCATTGCTTGCGACTTACTTGTATCAAGGCTCTGATGACACCCTACATGTCATTTGTTCTCCAAGAGTTCATCACAAATTGGAAGTCTACAGACAGGAAGGACTGGACCTTATGGACCTGCATACTTGGAACGGTTACAAAGAGCATGTTACACGATGACGGAGGTGCGTATCATACTATTTTCCCCTGTATGTGTCCTCACGCCTTCCATAGCTTTCTGGCAAGACGACAAAGTCAAGCAGGTCTACTCGCCGTTGGTCGCCCAAATCCCTGCATGCGCGCTGCAGGATGAGGAGAGTAAGGCGTTACTCCAAGATGCTCTGTCGGCTCTGGTGGACAATGCTAGTGATGATATCATCTTGAAGTCTATTAACCTGGACATCCTCATGCATACGAGGTCTGAAGAGGTACAGACTCGACTGTTCGCGCTGTATTGCTCCAAGGCTATTTGGCACGCACATGGCGGGAAGCTTCTCGGTGAGTATTACGTTTGGTTCATTTCTGTGCTCACAAAGCAACGCATGCAGGGTTTGTGGCGGAAACGGCGACTTTTGTTGCGGAGTGTAGCGAGGACGAGAATGATATGGTTTGTCGGGAGGCGTTGAATCTGAAGACGGCTGTAGAAAGCGTGGCGGGGAGTATAAACGGATTGTAGTTTATGTTTTGTTGAATTTTCGAGTTGTTCAGTCCATCTGTAGTATGTGGTTCTTGGGTGCAGAACCGTACCGTCGCTGAGAGGAACGAGTGCGATTAGAGAGCTCATCCGATCAATTCTTGTTCCGAACTTGTCAGTTTACTGCCAAAATTTATGCTATCAATGTCATACAACACTCCCAGAGCTAAGACCTTGTACGTCTCGCATTTGTCCACAAGACATTCTACTCAGCCACTCCTTCCTTAGTGAAGAAGTGTTCCCCTCGACCCTTCCCGCATCCGCGACGCCGCCAATCTACAACACCATCGTGGACAACCACGTCGCGCCATTTTATTCCTTAGGCTGGAGGTTCGGCGAATGGGATCTGCATCGGCACTTTTACGCGCAGAGCGAATGGAATTTCAAGGAGTACAATGCCATGTTTGACTCGGAGATGGCATGGGTCAATCCGAGGTGGAAGCGGTATATCAAGGAACTCCCGTACGTCGAGTCTCCAAGTGCTACTTCCTTGCTGTATGTATAGTGATTAATGTTGTTACTACGGCAGACATTGCCACCGCCCACAGATCCACTTTATGCAGAACGGCGACGCGCTGTATCAGATTGCGATAAACGTCCCGAGCCATCTGCAGACGTTGGATGAATTCAGGCAGCATGTTGTTGATGCTGCCGTTGAGGTCCTGAGACTTGCTGAGGATAAGGCAGCTGAGCTTAGATGGTATCGGTTTGATACCTCGATTTAGGCTATGTGGGTCTGCATTACTATAACTCGCTTCTGTTATCGGCTTCACGATACGCTTTCTTTTATCATAGGGAAATCCTGAGCATCCAAATTGGCGAGAACACAGATGACAGCGATATTCCATTGTCTCCTCGTTAGGTCGCCGCTGGGGAGCACGTCGCCGTGACGAACACTTGTTGTAACAACAGCACTTGAAGAACATACCTACTCATCCCGAGTACTAGCGAATGCAATCCCCCAAAAACGTGAAAGAAGCCAGAAAATCAGGAAGAGCAGCGTTGCTCAACCCGAATAGATATCATTATTACACAGAGCAGGTGGCGACTGGAGACGAGAGCGGAAACTATTCTAACAATACACTACTCATAGATTCAATCAATACATTTTAAAACGCACGAGCAACATTTTTAGCTTCAGCCACGCTGTCTCATGGACCTTCTAGGTGAAGGAGCAGCAAGCATGGGCGTGACAGTAGCTGCTGAAAGAAAAGCCACGCGTTAGTGACAGTTCTTTCATTCATCTTCATCGATGGCACTCACCACCACCGTCTGTGCGCTGGCGCCGTGGAGAACGGGCTTCCTTCTCCTCTTCCTCCTCCTCCTCCTCATCGCGTCTGCGTTTCGGGCCACGAGGGCTAGCTGGGGTGGAGCAACGAACACCGGTGGAGCCTAAAAGCAAGTCGCGTAAATACAAGATGACTTGACCGCGAACGAAATTTCACCTTTGGAGGTATCATCATCAACTTCTGCAGGTGGAGGGCTCGCATCTGCCCCCAACGTATCATCATCAGCCGACGATTCCCTGACCACAGATCCGTCTTCGTCAGTGTTAACCACCGTCGACCGTTCAGACGTCTCATCACCACCATCTTCGCAAGACGTATCCTTCTTTACGAGACAAGACTTCGCAGGCCCTCCCTCAGCCTGCCTCTTCATCTCATCAGCCTTCCGAAACTCGACCCACTCAGCGCCCACATTATGGACCACACCCTCCGCGTCGGTGTACCGCGATTTCGCAGTGGGCCACGTCTCCGAGTCGTAGTCAAGGCCCCAGAGCTGCGCCGCCGAGAACCGCTTCGAGTGCTCCTCGCGCCATTCGTCCGTTTGGAATTCCCATGCTATGCAAATATCAATAACATGTTCGGCGGGCGATTTGTGAATGTGCACTTACGACGTTCTCCGCGACCTCCGTTCTTCTCCTTGAACGTGGGGACTATCCACAAGTCAGTAAAAAGCCTGATATTTGGGAGGAGAGGGCTCACCAGCTTCATTCCAGCCCACTTCAAACATAAATCTATCAATCGGGGCCCACCAATGAGGGGATTGCTTCGCGGTAAGATTCGGTCCATCTTACATCGCACGTTAGTTATCAGACAGACACGACAAGACGCATCAAGACGCGATATCGTTTTACTAACCAAACTCTTTCGTCCACGGCGCGTATTGCAGATCCCTTACCTGGCGCTCGGGCACGCCGTCGAGGTTCATGCGTCCTCGCGTCGATATCACAGAACAGGCTACAAAAGAGTGAGTAAGTCGCGTCTAAAGATGGAGAGAAGTATGGGGCACTCACGAAGAGGACAAGCAGGCACGCGCTTCTGGAGCAGCTCAAGCCCAGCGCGGTGGAGATTGTACTGTTCTTTATCCTTGGCGGGGTATTCGTCTTCCTTGCTGATGCCGCCGGGATGGGTGGCGACAAAGTTGCTCGTCATCTCTTGTGCTGCTTCGCGGATGAGTCGGAGGTTGTTGGGGTTAAGGTCGGAGAAGTCGTCCTGAGATGTCGATTGGGCTGCTTGTTCTGTATTGGTGGGAGGCCCTCCAGACGCGTCAACGGAAGGGGGTGTACTGGGACCAGCGACAACCGGGGTGGGATCAGAGACGGTGACGATATCGTCTGAAGATGCTCAAGGTAAGTGTGCACGAATCGACAATGGAAATATGAACATACCGTTCTCCTCGACATCCTTCGCGTCTTTCTTCGTGGATGTCTTCTTGCCTTTCTTTCCCTGCTTCCCTTGGGCTACGAAACGTCAGACAAAACGCGAGACATTGGATAGATTCGCGTACCCTTGGTGGTGGTGGTAGCGGCAGTAGGCTCCTCAGCCTTCTTCTTCGTCTGGACCTTTGTCTTTGTCTTCTTCGACGACTGGTCAACGGCAGCGGTAGCCTGACTACGCGTCCTCGTCCTTGTAGTCGTCGTCGATGGTTCAGCAGTCTGCTTCTTGCTCGATCTCGGGGCCATGGCTAGTATGCGATAGATTATGGATTATGGAGGATCGGCGAGGAGATGGTGGGTGGTTAAAGTGAAGAGCTCCATTGTTCGCCAGTTTTGTATAGCAGCAGGTCGGTACGCGCTTTGACTAGGGCCACTTGACTCTTGTTACCGCATCGGGAAGCGAACAATGCGCCTGTCCAGTCCACATTGCACAATCAAAGGCCCTCTCCCTTGGGCCATGGCTCGGCGGATACTTTGTTCAACGCTAGTATTGCAAGGGCGATCGGTGACTGCCTGGCGGACAGTTGACCGCTTAGACTGACAAGTTTCCTGTAGGCTGTAAGCCGTATAAATTCCACGAACCTTCAGTACAATTCGTACTCACAATAAGTAAACCAGGCGCGGCGATGGGTGGCCACTAGTCACTGGTCGTAGAGGCTGCGTTGTCCCGGTCGTAACTTGCGCATTTGTCTATCGATGGCCATAACCATGCGAGTGTCGATTCCTCCAGCGGCGCATCCAATCGCAGTCTCATGAAATAGGCTTCAAGACGATATGGTTTGACTGTATCTGGTCAAATTGCTGCCATGAGCATCGCAGAAGGCAAGCGCCACGACCGGCCCGCACGTTGCCGCTGAGACTCCCAACTGAAATATCTCACGATCCCTGTCCTCAGGTTCAAATACATAGTTCCTTATTTTTGTTCCACTATTGTTCCTCGCCACACAACAAGTTAACCAATTCACACACAGTTCCGCGCCTTAAATAATGCTTATAGTATTGTGTTCTACTCTCTCGATGCGTGAGCGTGGTATAATACAAGAAAAACGCGCGTGAAATGTTACAAATGAACTTGGAACGAGATTGAAATCAGATCACTTCAAACCCCAATCTCCTCCAATCATTCGCCGTCACATTCACGCCCTCCCAGTCCTCCAGGTACACACCGCGCCCACGACACCGGCTCCACACCTGGTGCCAAAAGTGCACCGTGTCCAAATCGCTCTCCTTCTCCCTTCTTACACTATGCAGCCCCCGCCCCATATCGCGCACATACCGCAAGCTCGGGAACGCCTCGCGCCGCAGCAGACTGCGCATCTGCTCGAGCAGCACAAAGTCGCCGCGCACAATGTCACGGATACCGATCAGCTTGAGCGTCGGATGCGCGGGGAGCAGGACGTGCGGTGCAATCCAATCGGGCGATTCCCAGTTCCACTCGGCATTCGCGGAGCAGATGAACTCGAGGAGATTGGGGAGGAGCTTGGCCAGATCGGGACGCACGTTAGGCGCGGATGGGGTGAGATAGTGTTCC
>QLPD01003301.1:0-18295 GCA_003314085.1 Hymenopellis raphanipes
GAGGCTGAGTGAGAAGCGCCCATAATTGGCGGAGCTTGGATCGACCACAGGAGATCCGGTGGCTGGAAGCTTCGCGGTGCGCGGGAGGTATGCTGGCAGAGGTTCGGGAAAGGTCGATTTCACTTTGGGGAGCTGTGCGCCGTAATCCTGCTTCGTAGCAAGGACAATATGCGGGTTGCCAGCAAATCTATCTGCAAAATTGGCTCATCAGGCTAGAAACGTCCATAAAAACTGGCGGTGCGCTTACCGTTCTCCTTCCTTCTAACCCATCTCTTCCCATCGTTTTCATCTCTCCGTCTGAATTTCTTCACATTAACAGAGGGCGAAGCTGCCTGAGCACCAGTGAGATGGGCGAAGCGGTCATTCAGACCAGGATTGCGCAGAATAGCAGGGAACGATAACGGGACTGCATCTTGTGATGTTGCGAAAGACGCCGGATGTGATGCAGTGGAGACAACTGTGGTAGCGCCTTCCATTAATCACAGCAGACGAGAGAAGGTTGCAAGTCAATGCAAGATATTAGATATTAACCTACGTATCCAGCATTCGGTACACTACCTGACTCGGACCGGTGCCGCACACCAACTCAATTATGCATCATCAAGTATAATCTAATGGCCTAACTCCTCTTCTTCACCTACAATCTCTGTGCTCCCCCTCTTCGCTGCCCTGTTGTAACGCCCAAGAGCCCCAAGGAATTTTCGTGAGACGGGATGTCCAAGCTCTCGCATTTCTGACACCAGCAGTTCGCAACGACTATCGTCATGCATGGCGCACTTTACTGCGATCGCTTCATATACGCTCACCGGTGGTACAATTTGGGCAGCCTTGATCCTCTCAAGATAGTCGAAGGCATCGTCGTAAATCTCTTGAGTAAGATGAAGTTTGACCATCTGTTCGAATGTAGTGGCATCGGGATCGATGTTCAGATCCACCATACTCTGAAGGAGGAGATCGCCAAGATCACGGTGGGCCGCCGCAATGGCACCATCTAGTAAGAAGCGGAACGTGTCCCGATTGGGGACAATATTGTAGTCCCCGAAACTCTTGTAAGCCCCCATAGCGCGCTGCAGATCCCCTAGATAGACCGCGGCTTGCACCACAGCGTTCATAGCAGCAGTTTCAATGGCTTGCCCGGCGGCGTGCATCTCGTCGAGGTACGTCCAAACGCCGTCCAGGACGTCCACGTCCTGTTTGAGGATATCGAATATAGGCTTCACCGTGGACATTGTGGGTTCTATGCCATATGATCGCACAAAGGGAAGTGCTTGCATAGCAGTTTTCAGTCCGTTGCCATCGGCGAAGGCTTTTAGGAGAGGAATGAAGTGGTACTCCTTTATGGGGAGCTTGGAGTTGGATATTTCGGTGATGGCTTTCGTAGCAAGCGCCGGAAGAGCATTACGCGCAGCTGTTCTAAGCACGGCAAGACATACCCCTTCATTAACCGGCAGATTCAATTTGGAAACGACGATGTCCCAACACTCCTCGGTACCAGGGCCCTAGGACAAGAATTGACTAACAGAACGCACATGGGCAAGCGGACATACCCAGAGAGATTCGGCGGCTGAAGCCAAACAGGACATCCAAACTTGGTTTCCCAGAAGTCTTGGACTGGAATCCTCGAAATCTTGAGCCAACTCCAGGGCGAATCGGCTATAGCCCAGCTTGGCGAACGTTTCGACAACGGATACTATGGTGTCGAGAGTCGGAGAGATATTGGCGCTGCGCATCTCTTGCAAATAACGGATCGGCATCTCCAGGTTATTTTCGTTCAGGAAATAAGAGATGAGGGTCTGGTAGGTTTCGTTCGAGGGTGCGATATCCCTCTTCTTCATTTCCTCCATGACGAACCAAAACTGTCGACTATCGAAACAGCTCTGTGAGGTGTTTAAATAGCGTGTCAAAACACAAGGAAAATGAAACATACCCTTAGCATTATGTTGTACGTCTCCAGGTTGGGTTGTATGCCCACTGAAAGCATGTCTTCATGAATGGCAAAACAGTCTAGAGATGTCGCGTTTGCGCATGCAACACCCAACAAGATGTTATAGGTTTCTGTGTTGGGAATGACGCCCTCAAGTTTCATCTCTGCGGCAGTTGCAAAACAACCGACGCTATTTCGACGACTGAATTGCATGAAGAGCCTTTGATTGTATCGGGCGATAGTGGTGCCATTTTGTGTCTGTTGAAAGGATGTATCCGGTGTGAAGGTGTATGGGTTACTTCGAAGGTTGGTCAGTGGTGGGCTGGGATCTTGTGAGGGGTCCTGAAGAGCAACAGCAGTGTAATGACGGCGAGGACATCCTACATGGTGATTAGAAGAGAAGAGAAGGACGTTGCTTACAACATACTTGAAGTCAAATTTACGGAAGAGACAGACGCGTTTTGTAGGACCCGCGTTGGACCGCGTTTCAGCGACGTTCGCGCCGTCGACGAGAACATGGTCGCTGCTTTTGCCGATTCGGTGGCTGTGCCTCTCCTCTTGTTGGGTTGTGTTTGGTGTGAGCGTGCTAGTAGTAGGTTGGCTTTGCGGCACGTGCCACAATATTCCTTGCGCGACACCCTCATCATCGCCGTCGCGACGACCGTGTCCTTTGGCGTTTTTCTCGCAAAAATCTATTTCATTATTGTATAGACCGCTTTCTATTCCTTGGTCACGTCTTCTAGCCAAGGATGGCATGTATTTCCAGTCTTTGCCTCATTTGGCCGCTCATCGTTGTCATAGTTCTATTCGGAGGCTATCCTCTCGCGTCGCGGGCCACTAGGGCGGGTATGGCTTGCAGCACACATGGAACGCAAACTATCGAAAACACAAACCTTACAGACCGATATTGAAGAGTCAGTTGGTGCGGGCTCCTATTCACATCCAACTATTGTCGTCCTTACTTTCTGCCCAGGCGCCATTATGGGCCAAGATGTTGAAATCATGGCGCTTCGTCTGAGCGGGCAGCTTCTCCTCGGTGTTGTGCGCATATACAGTCGTAAAGCGAAATATCTTCTCGAAGATTGCAATGAGGCCCTTCTCAAGATTAAGATGGTAAGTTTGTAATCTTAAACTCCACCCTATAGCACTAATCTCACTCAGGCGTTCCGTCCCGGAGCGGTTGATATGGGCGAGGGACTCGTAGCAAGCAAAGCAGCTATCACTCTTCAACAGAACGAATTCAACATCAATTTATCCCTGCCAGATCTAAATTGGTGAGTCTACCATCTCGGATTTTCATGCTCGTCTGACTTGCCCTTAGGGACGAAGCCGATCTTGAACCCCGTCGCCAACTACCGGACGGGCGTCAGCATCTGGCGAGAGCAGCCGACATCACACTTCCTCCCAGTGACAACTTCGGTTTGGAGTTTGATTTCTTCGATGATGAAGGAGGCATTGGATCTCAAGACGTAGACTTGGGCATTGACTTTGGCCCGGACGGTAACATGGATGTAGACATGGAGAATCTCAGCGTCGCTGGTAGTATTGGTGTCGGTCGAGATGCTGTTGTAGGGAACGACTCCATTGGTTCTCATCTCATGGGCGATGGCGGTTTGGACCTTGATCTCATGTCGAACCGAAGCAAGAGCCGGGGCGTGTCCGAACATCCTTTTGACAACGACATGAACGTTGACATGCCAAATTTCGACGACATCAATATGGGAGAGTTCGGTATCGGTTTCGACCTACCTGACATCGCTGCCGAAGGAGAGAAGACGCCTGGCCAAGATCGTTCACCTTCGCGAGCTTGTAAGAGGTTTATACCCAATAACCGTACCGTTGTTAACATACTATTGTAGCCTCCCCTCTAACAGACGTTCCTGTCACTCCTCCGCCTGACGTACAAGTCGACAGTAACCTGCAGCCGTTCCCGAAGAAGGCCCCCAAGAAGTTTAAGGAAAAGAAGCAGATCATTGACGAGGAGACGGAGCTTGCTGGTGGACCCGGGAGAACTGGTAGAAACGGTTTGGGTCCCGCCGTCAAAAAGGATTTGAGCGATATCCTCATTGAACCCCACTTCCTTCCTCGGTCATCTCTTGTCATGCGTCTTCTTGAAATTCGCAATGACCCCATCGCTCATTTCTTGCCTACGAAAGTAACGCCTCAAGGAACTTTTCTGTGCACGGCACCGGCAGGCTTGGCTCCGGAACTCGCTGAAATGTTTCTAAAGCCCATGTCTGGCCGTTCCAAAAAGCGCACTTTATCTCCAGATAAAGCGCCCTCTTCAAAGCGCCAGAAGTTGGACGAGGACGACGTTGAGCAGGCACGACGTGAAGGTAGCTTGGCGCCTAGCGTTGGGCTTGGGAGCGAGCTTGGACGAGCTAGCATGGGACCAGATGGCGGGTTTGACTTTGGAGATCAATCGGGACATATGGACGATTTCCAACTTGAGGTGCCACCTGCCGATACAGACCTCGGTGTTGTGATGAACGGACGCGCTTCCGTCGCGCCCTCGGAACGAAGTCGGATGTCCACTCCTGGCTTCGACGGATTGGATGATGTTGTGGAGTCATACGCTGACGAGACGTGCCCTATCGCCATGTTCGACGTCAAACCGTCTACCCAATCGCAGCTAGCCGATCGGGAGCAGGAAGCTGCTGATGTTGAAGGCAAAGGCTATAGTAAAAATACTATCAAGGCGCTGGGTATTGTAAGGCGAGAACTCAAGCCTTTGGAAGGTGCCGATGATGAAAAGGTCCTTGGGTTCCAGAGGATGGCTGATAAGGTGATAGTTCTTGTTCGTCAGACCAAAACATAAGCTCACTACTTGCTAGGCCTCACGCCGTGCAGCAGCCTCATTCTTTTTTGAACTGCTTGTTCTTGGAACGCGGGATTGCGTCAAACTCAGTCAAGATGGTCCATTCGAAAATATTCAAATTCGGGCGAAGGACAAATTGTGGGACAACCAGCAGCAATACGCACCCCAGAGCCACGCTCCCTCTCGGGCTACCTCGCGGCAACCATCCGTGGCCAGATCTCTCGCCTCTGCCATGCAACTTTGAAATCTTGTCGTCCACGACACGTGCACTTGATTTATGCCATTTATGACCTTTATTATGACCTCTATTTTTTATTATATATCATTTACTATCGCTTTCGTTTGTTGTGCCAGCTAGCTCGTTGTACACTTACACGCTTTCGTTTTCAGTGTCGGACGATAGCATGGAATCTTGTAATTTTTATACGGTGCCACTAGAATGCCTCTCTTGTTCTTCCGCATCGATTTCTTGTTGTAAGCCCTTGGGTATCGTGAATATACCATCATTTGAATGCAGTACCAATAATCTCAGTCAGTCTCTGATGGCGTGAGGATAGCTTTAACCTCTACTTCTTCCTCTTCTTCAGCACTTCGCCCCTCCCACACTCTCTTCCAGCCACGTTCTAGTATGCCAGCCTCGGCTTCCACAATAGAAACAACACCACGTCGTCTTTCCCTGACGCTGGGCTCTCCCCAGCTCTCTATTGCATCCAGATTTACAAGAAGCCTGTTCAACATCTCATTATATGCGTGGATTGGTTTGTTTGTTGTCGTGTAAGCCAGTTTCGCGGGAAGTCGAGGATTCAACTCCGACCCATCGATGGGCAGAGATATTATCTCGCCGTTGCAATCAAAATCTATACGTGACGGCCATGAAAATGCTTTCTTGAGATCATGAAACTTCGCTTCTAGGGTGGCGATCGCGGACAAGGAATCCTGAACGTGTCGTGTGTGCGAAAGTGGTGCTGGCGAAGGAGATGAAGAAGAAGAAGGCGCGACCAGTGGACTTGGTTGGGGTGATGCACTTGCACGGGAAGGAGACGGTGATTTTCGTGTGGGAACCGCATTTCCATTCTGCCTTGATTGAGCATAGGCGTACTCAGGATGCAGCTGCTCTGTGTGGTATGCAGGTGATTGGAACACGTGGGGTTCAGGCATGCGAGGGGCGGATGGAGTTTGGATAGGAATGGAATGATGAGGCTCTTGAGATCTTGTCCGCGATCTGTCCTGAGAGGATACGAGTTAGGCTAGAATAAGAAACCAAGACAAGAACCTACTCGTTCCCATGAATTCAGAGTTCTTCCAAAGCCATAATCAGAAGTGTCGTAGTCGTCTGGCGGTTGACTAGCATCGTACTCGTCTGGTAGATACTGTTGGGCTCGTCGCTGACGCTCTATCTCTCGCTCATATTCGGCACGGCGAGCATCGTGGGATTGGTTAGGGGGTTGGTAAGGGTAGAATGGATTGTTTTGCGGTATCGGCTGCTGAGCGTGGCCATATGGATAGTAACCACCAGAGTTGTTTGGGGAGGATCTGTAGAAGGGATTTCCACCGAACATGGCGAGTCGTGGTCGATAAGATCGTCAAGATGCGATTATGTATGTTCTTTGCACGTTACTAGAGGATTCCGGAGGACTCGAATGCTGGAAGAAACGAGAAGCCAAGCCTCTGGGCCAAATTGGGTAATCACCGTCTGACGTCATGATCTTGTAAGATTTCCAAGAACAACACAGCAACACACTGGCACGTTCAAGTGGTCGGGACATCAATGTGGCCTAACAGAAAATATGCTGGCCGAGCGGTAGATTTGCAACAAACGTTGGACGAGAGGATGACCTGCGACTGACTGAAACGATGCTGTCATTTCTGGGCCTTTTGCCGCCTTCCCACCACTCCCTGGATGGCGGAATCAATTGCACCTCGGCCTTGACAAGTGTGACCCATTTCCATGGACACCCTTATCTCGCTCGGTGCCATCGAGAGGACGTATCTCTCTGGCTCTTCCCAGACCATTGAGACAAGGCTGAGACTCAGACGCCATGTACTCCCTGTTATCTCTCCTCCTCGCTGCCTTGGCCGCTGCCAGTCCCATGCTCCAGCACCGCCAGGATGACGATGTTTCTGTTGTCGGGTGGTCAATTACCGACCTCAACCTCGATGATCCCGTCACCACTGTCACTAGCACCACCACGGAGTATACTGTCACGACCATCCACACTGCGCCGTATGAATCTGTGTATCCAGTCACCGTTATCGTATCTGGCTCCATTACAGAAGTTCGTGAAGCTACGATCACTCTGTACCCGACTGGCGTCGTGGACTCCGCCTCTGCCAACGAGAACGCAGAAGCTGCGTCTTCTGGCAAGCGAGATGGTGCTATTGCGGGCGGTGTTGTCGGCGCCGTGGTTGTTGCAGCCATTGCCGTGATCTTGTATATGCGCTTCCGTAACAAACGGTCTCCGAAGCATTGGCGAAACAGAGGTGATGCAGGCAGATGGCAGAATTTAGACGGTAAAGGTGCAGGCGGACAGGTATTTGTTGGACAAGCTCTAGACACCAAGAGGCCGCTGAGTCCAATTATCGCGACCGTCCCATCGCCGACCACTGCTGCACCTCCGGTCTTCATCCGCGAGAAGCATAGGCGCTCTTCCTCGAACCCCTTTGAAGACCCCTCCATGTCGCAGTATGGAGGTATCAGCGATGGTCCACAAACGCCGCGTACCGCGACGTACATTGAAATGGAGCCGACCGTGAAGTAGGAACTTAGTGACAGGTGATTTGAACGCCTTACTTACACTACGCACTAAGGCTGAATTGGACCTTGACAGAAGTCTCTGGTTAATTTGTTGACAATGTTGTACGGTGAAATGAAAGGAATGCGAATGACTTTTTTCTTACTATGCGCGGTAATCGATCGATCATTGGGTGGGATAACGTCTTTTGACCGGAGCGCTCACAATCTCATTTTCTACCTCTGTCGTCTTGCTATTGCTTTGCTCGCTGTTCATGTTTTTTTCTGTTTTTCATTTTGCTATCGCGTCTGCTCTTCTACCTGTTTACCCAGCGTCGCCAACCCCACGTTTTCGCGGTCACTTAAAAGTGCGCATCGCGTCGCGTCGGTCGTTTGATACGCCGGATGACCCCACATCCCACATTTTCAATGCCTTCTACGTCGTACGTCGCGTTTCCCCGCTGTTTACGACGTTTGATCGTCAATAAAGGAAAATGAACGCAACATCATCGCAACTAAATATGCTGAATCTCCAAACTTTCTTGCGGGTATCGGTCTGGCTCCATTTGACCTGGAAACCTTTGAAGGCGCTGCTTCAGCTACCAGGATCCTGTTCCCTTATTCAGACGTAGAATCGGCAGATGTACTGCCTGCCAATGGAATGATGCCCGAGCCGTATCCGGTCACCCCTCTCAAGGACTATGTGGCTGGTAATATGGACGTCCTTTATTACGGCCCTATCGAAATCGGAACACCCGCCCAGACGCTAACGGTCGACGTTGACACCGGTTCGGCAGATCTCTGGTTGCCCAGTAACTGTCCGAGTTGCGTCAATGACCAGTTCCGACCCGAGGAAAGCTCCACATACAGCACTGACGGCAAGAAGTTCTCTATTGCCTATGTGCGTACCGTTCACCTCGTATATGCGTCTTTTTCATGGACTCCAAGGGGTCTGGAAACGTCAAAGGCATAATCGCAAGGGACAAGGTCTCGCTCGCTGGACTGAGTGTTTACAATCAGACCTTTGGCGCTGTGAATCGAGCTTCGCCCGACTTTAATTACTTCCCAAACGATGGCATCATTGGTATGGCTTTCGGATCTATATCGAAATGTAAAGGAAGCACGTTTTTCGAGAACTTGATGCTGCAGCATAAAGTGGCGCGCAATATGTTTTCCGTCCATATGACCCGCAGGAGAGAGCAGGGTTCAGAGGTAATTTGCTCTGTTTTCGGCCTTGAGTGACGTTTTTTGACTGCTCTCTGACTTTAGCTCTGTCTCGGCTGTTTTGACGAAACTAAAGCCAAGGGCGCGTCTACGTGGATTCCAGTTCATTCACAGGTTTGGTTATGCTATTCTGCGTTTAGAATCCTTTCGATCAGTACGTCTAGACTTACTGGACGGTGTATATGGACTCCTTCCTTGTGAACAACCGACGTTTATCTATTGCGGCGCAGGATATCTACGCGGCACGTCATTTTTGTCTGACTCATGGTAATTACCACTAACCCACTACACAGGCCATTGATACGGGTACATCTCTGATTTACTTTCCCGAGCAGCTAGCAAACGCGTTCTATGGAATGGTACGGCAACTGGTATGCCATTATGTCGTCATGCTCAATATGGCTCGCTTCCAGATCTCTGGGGCTCGCTCTGCGGAAGACGTTGGACAGGGTAATAACTCGAGCATCCACAGCCAGTTAAATATCAAGTCTTACGTCGCTTCAGGCATATACACGTTCCCTTGCGATGCATCACTGTCTCTGGCACTTTCTTTCAGCGGCTTCGATTTTCAAATAGACATGCGAGACTTCAACTTGGGTATGTGGCGTTCACGTTCAGTACGCCAACGAGCGTTCTGATACGCTCCGACTTTGCGCAGGAAGAGTATCTGAAGATTCTTCGTACGTATACCATCGGAAAAGCATTGTGGCGCAGGCTTAACGGTCTTCAGGGACTGTGTCGGCGGCATCATTTCAACAGGAAACCAGGGTCCCTCAAAGCTGGCCATCGTAGGTATGTCTGCGAAATGAGCCTGATCCCGTCAACTTCCTGAACTTAGTTTTGCGCAGGAGTTTTGCTTCTGAAGTCATGTAAGCCAATGTCACGCTTCTTTAAATCTTGACGTTGATCATGTTGTAGGGTACACGACCTACGACTATACAAGCGGGGGGCGAGTGGGCTTTACAGAGAGCATCAACAACATGCCGGGTATTTGAACATTACAGCTGGGAACCCGCACCACAGCAACTACTGTATTCTACATACTATTTCCTTCTCACACCTGTTGGCACTCTCCACCATATGCACACACACTATCCTACTATACCCTTCTATTCTGGCATTCCCTTTACTGTTATCAGTCGTCGCATTGTTGATATCATATGCGCAAGTGATCCTTACTGCACCCGAGACTGAAAATTTGTGTAAAATGTATTGTGGCTCAAAGAACATACATGGCACAAGTTCGTTATGTGTTTATGTGATCATATTCCTCCGAAATCTGGCGGACAAAATCATTTACCGTATGGCCACCCTAAATCAAAGTGAGTACGATATACTGAGGACGAAGAAAAGGTTAGTAGGCTTGCCTCGCAGTCACGCCATGTGCTATCGCGAACACAAACAGCCTTTCCGTTAATGAATACCGTACAACTGTTTCTGAGTGCGATTGAAGGGAGGTCAAGTTCAAGAAGATGAAAGGAGAGCAAGATCATACATTATACCCATCGATTCAGCTTGTCTTGCGCTCTCCTTGAGTCGGGATATACCTTCCGGAGTCTTTCCTGAAGCATCGTAACCAGCACAGTCTGCCAGCGGTCCATCCCATTCGATGCCAGATGCATGCGCGCAACTAAAGGCGACGTCCGGATTTCCTATCTCCCATCGTCCGTGATAATTATTGCATTGCACAAATTGCCAGAACTGATCAAACGAGGAGTAGGCCGCGACACATAGCTGCTGCACGTTCCCAGCACACTCCACTGGACCGTGCTTGCATGTTACACCAAAGTCCACATCCGATGTGTTCAGTCTACACATAAACGTCAGTCAAATCTGTACGTTCATGGTTGAAGACGGACTTGGCAAGGAATACGAGGGACAAGTCTACTTTATCCGCGACCTTGGCCAGGACGGAATCAAAGACTGTCTCGCACACTAGCGCGTCGGGGCATCGACTCATTACCCCAAGTTGGACCGGTACTTTGCGATCAAGAACATGGTTGGCGAGCGGGATTTGCTCACCGCCCGTGAGGACTGTGGCAGCACTGACAATCAGAGAGATGTGGAGAATTAGCTGGTTCCTCATCAGAGTTTCTGGCAAAGGAGGGGTCTGCGCTGCTTGCAAACCACCATGTCTCAGCGTGCTACAGGCTGGAGATGGCGATGACTGACGTCATCTCTATGGTTTCTTCCTTGAGCCAAAACTCGTTTTTCCTTCACTCCAATGGCCGATGGCTGGAATAAGGGCTCGTACAGTCTTTGTTCGCATCGCCGTTGACCTTCAATCAACGAAGTTGGGCGTTGGACATCCGCTAGTATTTCGGAACGAGTGTGACAGATGTCAAGTTTAGACGACGTCCGCTCCTCCAAGTCAATCATGCAAAGTCCCTTGCTCCAAGTTTTTTCCGTCTGACGCTATAAGCGTTTCCCAAACCTTCTGGAGACAGAAAACCCTAGCTGACTTGGATCGATTCTGTTTGCCCTGGCAAATGCTTAGAGCAGCTTCCGACACCTCGCTCTTGCGCCCGGCTCATCTTGCCGTAGGCGCACTAATTTCTCTTCTGGCCCGGAGAATTATCGGTCATCTGCAGTTCACATGCTCTTCCAAGTCCAAATAAAAAGAGTCCCCAATGCGATAGAGGGCAGATCCTTCCCCCCAGCCAGTCATGTCTCTTCTCAAGGTCTCTGGTACCAGGATAGTCGATGAAGATAATAACGAGGTTATTCTGCGAGGTGCGGGTCTTGGAGGATGGATGAAGTAGGTCCTTTCGTCGTCATAAGTTTTGAGCATCTTTAACATCGTTCTCAGCATGGAGAATTTCATCTCTGGTACTGATCAGTCTACTTCAGTGCGCAGCGTAGTGATCTAACTCTGATAACAGGATATCCTGGCTGTGAATATCAGATTCGTGAAGCTTTGACGGAAACGATTGGTCAAGAAAAGGCCGATCTCTTCTTTGACAAAGTAAGCATTCCACGTTACCATCGCTTCATTTCTAAAAACAGTCAGTTCCTCGAATACTTTTTCACCGAACAAGACGCGGCTTTCTTCGTCAGTCTCGGGCTCAACTGTATTCGCATTGCCTTCAACTACAGACACTTCGAAGGTATGTGCCCTATAGTTCTTCGTCGGTTCCCGCTGATCGAAAGTTGGTAGATGACATGAATCCCCGCGTCTTGAAGACTTCGGGATTCAAGCACCTTGATCGAGTCATCGACCTCTGCGCTCAGCACAACATCTACACCATTCTGGATCTCCACGCCGTACCCGGAGGTCAGAACACTGATTGGCATTCAGATCATGGTACACATCTCGCGAATTGTACGTTGTTCCAACTGCTATTCTTGCCTGGAACTGATTTCGCGTCCAGTCTGGAATCACAAGGACTTCCAGGATCGCACCATCTGGCTGTGGGAGGAGCTTGCGGCTCACTATAAGGGCAACAAGTGGATCGCTGGGTATAACCCAGTGAACGAACCCACGGACCCCAAGCACACCCGCGTTGTCGCGTTTTACGACCGCGTTTATAACGCCATTCGCGCTATTGATCCCGACCATGCCATTTTCTTTGACGGAAACACCTTTGCCTCTGATTTCAGTCACTTTGGCGACGCGCACAAGAAATGGGAGAACACCGCGTATTCCATCCACGACTATTCGCTCTTCGGTTTCCCAGCGGCGCCAGAGGCTTATGCTGGTAATACCGAGCAACTAAGGAGATTGCGCCGGAGCTACGAGAAGAAACGGGAATGGATGGACCAACGGGGCCTCTGCGTTTGGAATGGCGAATGGGGACCGGTTTATGCTCGCAAGCAGTATGACGGCGAGAAGACGGATGAGATCAACGAAATTCGGTACAAGGTCTTGAAGGATCAATTGGACATTTATAACAAGGTGTGTCTAATATCGTTGAGTTTCATCTACTGGGATTTATGATGTCTTCAAGGATCGCCTGAGTTGGTCAATCTGGTTGTACAAGGACATCGGCTTCCAAGGCATGGTGTACATCGATCCGGAAACGCCTTACATGAAGCTATTTGGTTCCTTCCTCGCCAAGAAACACCGCGTGGCTATCGATGCGTGGGGAGCCGATGACTCTGCGGTCAAGGGCGTGTACGAACCTCTGGTGGCACACGTACTGGAAGAAGTCCCTATCAAGTACCAAGGCCTTTACCCCTTCCCAGTGTGGAAAGTCGGCGATCGCGTCAAACGATTGGCGCGAAGCATCCTTTTGGCCGAGTACCTTGTTCAGGAATGGGCGGATCATTTCATTGGGAAAGACGCCGCTGAGATTGACGACATTGCGAAAAGCTTCAGATTTGATCACTGCCTCAAACGAGAAGGCCTGAACCACATTCTGACGGAGAACGCCAAAGCAGTCAAATAAACGACCAATGGTTATCTAAATCTTCCAATGTACTTGTATCTCGAATAATCAACGTTAGGTCCGTACGGTCAGCAGTTAAATATTACAAGTTCTGCTCAATAACGCCACAGTTTTAAAAGTGAAAACGACAGCATAGATAACGGCCTACGACATACTTCAACATGTACATGATACAATACTGCCATGAAATCATGAGAGCGGCATACTGGGACGTGTGCTGCCCTGTGGCCGATATTTGACGACCCAAGGGTGTCGCATAACGTCTGCGAGAGGCAAACGCTTCTTGGGGTCGTGTTGTAGGAGCTACAGCACATGTTAGACTATGGTGTCGCGAGGGAAAATCACATACCTTGTCAACAAGATCTTTCGAGTCGGTGGACATTCCGGGAGGGAACCGAAGGTCGACACTAGATATACGGCGGTAAGTGTCTGATGGGTATTGATGTTAGTAGAGAGACAAAAATGTTGACGGGAGCTGCTGCTTACCGTGCACGCTCCCTTGAACCTCAAACGGCGGATTACCGTTCAAGAACTCGTATGTCAAAACGCCGAGTGCCCAATGGTCAACTCGCTCAGTGTGGTCTTTTCCCTCCACCATCTCCGGGGGAAGGTAATCCAAAGTTCCGCACATGGTTTTTCGCCGATTGCCAGGTGCATGAACACTCCAGCCGAAATCCGCAATCTTCAATTCTCCATTCAAGCCAAGGAGCAGGTTCTCAGGCTTTATGTCGCGATGTATGACATGCTTCGAATGCAGGTACATCAAGGCGTCAGCCATTTGGTCGATATACCGTGCGCTCCGTTTCTCGCCAAAGCGTCCGAGTTTGCTCAGCTGACGATAGAGCTCGCCTTTGCCCGCAAACTCTAGCATGAGAAAGATGCGCTTCTCGTCATGGAAGTAGCCGTAAAGGCGAAGAACGTTTGGATGGCGGAGGTTCTGTTGGATTTCAATCTCGCGTCGAGTCTGTTTCTCAACGCGGTTGTGGACGATTTCGGATTTGTAGAGGGTTTTGAGGGCGATGATATAGTGTGGCTCGACCTTGGTGCGGACCATGTATACACGGCCGAATTTTCCCTTGCCTAGTGGACGGCCCATGTCAAAGGAATGGAGTGACCACTCTCGAGTGGGATACGTTCTGAGGGGAGGCTTGAGTCAAATGACAGTTTTGTTTGATGACACGTACCGAGCACTACTAGAATCAAGCGCCAACTCCTTCGCTGCGTCACCAGAGACGACCTCACCTCTCTTCTCATTCTCTATTTCAAGTCCTCCGTCATAACTTCCAATGTCAATTTGTTGTGATTGGGCTTGTGTTGGTTGGGGTTTCTCAGCGTGGGTCGTGTTGGTCTGGTTGCGCAGGGTAGAGGAGGGTACCGTTTTTGGCTTGGATGTCGAGGTACTTGGGTTGGGAGGGGAGAACTTGGTGAGGAGTCTGGTAACGTGAGTCTGACTGGGCTGCTTGGAATGTAAGGTGGGTTTCGCTGTCGTCGACGTCGTCTTCTTGTTGGATAACTCGAGGGCGGCAATTTGACGAGTAACAGAAGCAACAGAGGTCATGTTGAGCTGCACTGTCGACGACGATGGCAAATGGAGAGAAACGGATGTGGAGAAAGACAAGAAAGCCACACGACACTGCCGTGGCCCCGGGTTCAGTTTATCCAACTATATCACGTGATCGTTGTCAATTTATGTCCAAAGTGCCACAAAACGTAAATCTACACATGTGTACGATTCTGTATACATACAATGGATGCAAGGTGATGTATATATACAACAAGGCATATGAAAGTCCGCCATGAAAGTGAGCATGCAGTGAGAAACGAAAAAGGGTCCAGTCCTCCCACATCCAAGATAAACCATCTACATACTTCCCCGATACTCTGGAAGCTCGTAAGTTGACTCGTGCCTCACAAAGTCCGAATATCTCTTTCCCGGCGAATCCACATCATCGTGCAGTTCGTTGACACGCTGATACTGCGCCCTCTGCTTCTTCTTCTTCCACCAGATGAGTCCACCTATTAGACATCCCACCAATGCGAACAGACCAATCAGTCCTCCCAGCAACCTAAACTTGTTCCGACCCAAGAACGACAGTAATCCCTGAGGGTCGGGGTCCACGAAGACGAGCTTTCTGTTGGGAAGTTCACTTCTGCTTGGCGGATTTGTTTCGTCGTAACAGTATTGCTTAAAGCACTTGGTGCAGAAATCAGATCGGTCGATGATGGTGGGCGTTTTGTAACGAGCCCGATCGACGGCGGCGCACTGTAGGCAAAAGCCATAATCTGGGTCGGCGTCGTTCGTACCTGGTACAAAACCAGAGATCGTATTCGAGAACACCTGTTCGAAGAAGAGACGCATGTATTTTTGCGTATAGGTCAGACGAAAGGTGGGGGAGCTGAAAGGAACGTTTAAGCTGCGGTAATGTCGTAAAGGCGGGAGCTTACTTTATTACTGGGTCGTCTCCATTGAACGGGGGAGCTTGTGGTAAATATATTACCATAGGATACTCGGGAGGTCGTTGAGTGGGATCACATCCGAAGAACGTAGGACGCGCATTGACACCCGTGTTGACAAAGTCATCAAATGACTGAGGGATGGGAGGAAATTGCTGATGCGAAGCCAACAGTTGATCCGACAGTCGTTGGGCCGTAGTTAGCTGAGCTGTTCCACTAAGTCACCGGAAATTAGGGCGTTGTAGACCATGAAATAGAAATAACTCACTTTGGCCAGTTATTAGGATCGTCCGCGCTGGCCTCTAGGGTCACAATGACATCTACTTTTCGCGCCTTGACAAAGTGGGGGCCGTAAGGAACATTTTCCAGGTTTGATGCGCCGTCGATGAGCTCGATCCAGTCTGCATCGGAATCCACAAAGGTGGTGTTCCTCAGTCCTTTAAAAGGATTGGGCCAATTGGCAACATCATCTGCGCGGGTCCGCACTTCCTGCAACTGTCTGGAGAGCACATAGAGAAGTCCTTTTGAATCATCATTAGACCATCCCGCAATGGTGTTACGCCCAAAGTCAAGAATCTGATTGAACAGACTCGCACTGCTTCCCATTATGAAACCAGCTTGATCAAATCCGTGAACGCATGATGAACCGTTCTCAGGCTTTCCGTTCGTAAAGTGTGTCCCAGCAAAGGTGAGGTTAACACCAGCGGAAAGGTTTGGATCATATGACGCGAGTTCGAAAGGCGTAATCTGAGTGTGCTGTCAATAATAACATCGCATAAAGGAATGATTGGCTGTTACTTCGTATACAACTGCGTCAAGATCTAAGACGGTAGTCAAGTTGGAGCCCACTGGGCGAGAATCAGCAACAACGAGGGGGAAGGGCACTTGATAGTCTCGGAATGAAGGCATGTTTGGAATATCAGTCCACAGTTGGCCAGCACCATGAGCGGAATCATTCGAGAAAAAGTTGCTGCGACTTGTCTGGTTGAGAAAATGGTAGGATATCATGCGAGCCCATGGATCTGTAAGACTGGTGTCACTGTAACACGTCTATCAGCACAGGCAAAACAGGTTGCGTAGAGACCTTACATGCCCGCTTTGGCCTTGGCCATGACGCTCCACAGCAAACTGCCAAAAAAGTATTGATTGTCCTGGGAGAAGATGTTGCTTCCGTCAGGCGTTGCAAAAGGTAAATCAAGCAACCAGCCACTGAGATCATTGCCATTGCCAAAGACGAGATCTGGTATGTTGGGCCAGTCATTGAACAAGAGTGATCCAGTCACCCATGAACCACCTGAATAATAAGATATGAAAGAACAATAAACGGACAGCGGGAACATACCAGATAGACCGGAAATGTAGGTTGTGACCTGTAAAAGGCCGCCTGTGTGAGCATTGCGGGCTGTGTCGTTCCTGGCGTCTAAGGCATGTAGAGCAGCGGCACCATATTGTGCAGCACGTAAGCCTCCGCCGGGTATAGCGATACCAACGGTGGGAAAGAGGCCTTTGAACGCGTCGAGGTCATATCCCAGGGAGGAGGCGTCACCGAGCCAGTCAAGCCAGGCCTGAGAAATGACAGAAGCATTGCGGGCAGTGATGTACTCTTGTTCTTTAGGATGCAAAGTTTGGTTGGCTGGGGTAAATTGACGGAGGAAATTAGTATTTGTTATATCTGGACATTGCTGGTTGGTGGAGGGAGCATAGTCTGTGACTGACTGAGCCATGACGGGAACAAGGAAGAGGAGAATAGAGAACATGAAGACAAGAAGGACATGATGGCGCTTATTATTGTTGTTGTTGTTGTATCAAAGAAACCGGTGCCAGACCCTTGCCGATCATCCAATCCATTCTTGGTTCCCTCCCGCCATCATCGAGTATGCTGCCACCTGGTACGGTTGCTCCCCTCACCGGCTTGCCCGTCCTCGACGCCCGCTCTGTCCCTCGAGATACTCATCCCTCCAATCGGCGGGCACTCGTCTTGCGCCTGTCGCGCCAGGCACTGGAGGCTCTTGAGAAACAATCATCGAAACCCAGCGTTACAGTCGATTTTGGCTCCAAACCTGTGCATTCAATTGTTACTTGCTGTCTCTATAGCTCACTCTTCTCTAGGGACTTTACATCAATGATGCCTTTTTCCCAGTCAACACCCAGACAGAGAATATCCGCCACGAATTATATGTCCGCGTCGGCAACAAGCCCGACCTTCCCCTCAAACCCTTTGCCACAATCTCCGGCAAGATCACCGTCGAACCCACCCTTGACAAGGACCTCACAAGTCAAATCCAGCAGTCCACTCTCGCAGCTCATAATGAGAAGCACGGCCGTGGCACAAAGTTCATCGACACCCCTCCCACTCTATCTACCAACAAGCCTCGCAAGAAGGCAGCCCTTCCAGGTTCCATGTTTGTCAAACCACCCATACCACGCCCCTCCGAATCAACCTCTCGTCCGCAACCATCTACCTCTACATCTGCACCTGCACCTCTTCCGCCGCCCCCGCCTGTCGATACAGCAACATTAGAGGCCGCAAAAATACGCCTTATGCGCTTCTTTTCACGTAACGAAGCTACCGTCGAGGAAGCTCTCAAGGCTGTAGCCCCCGAGGCTGATTCCACCTATAAAGAACAACTACGCCAAGCAATAAACGAGGTACCATCTCTTATTTCAGCGTCTCATCATCATAATCACTCATTCACTTGCTCTTTAGCTCGCAGAGCCTATCGCGACGGCAAAGAAAACTGGCCCGACTACATATC
>QLPD01003302.1:0-50644 GCA_003314085.1 Hymenopellis raphanipes
ACATGATAATTGACTATTTTATACAGATGTGAAAACGAAAATGAAACAGTCTACGGACTATTTTATACAGATGTGAAAACGAAAATGAAACAGTCTACGGAAGATGGAACAATGTCTATATGCTGAGTCGTGGCACATGGGCACAAATAGGAGTATGATTACCGCAATAGGTATTGGTATACTGTGAGAGGAATACGAATACCTATTATAGTATTCATAATACCATAATAGGACTGGCCCCTAAGTTTGAACACTGTAACAGTGGGTACTACGAGTAGAGTGCTTGAGGGTGCTGTACATGATGCCTAAGGGTACTGAGAACCTTCTACAACAATAGTATGTCAATGATATGTCATTTTAGGACTCTGAAGTAGGTGAAAAGAGCGGCCTGCAGTGGTGAGAGGAGGCCGTGGGAACAATTTCCATAACCGGTATTGAGACTACCAAGTTTGGTATTGCCTGACCACCCGTTCATTGTGAGTTAAATATCTCGAGATCCCTACCATAGAATCACTCCAAACTTTCAAATATCCTATGCCAGACACTAAATAGACCTCATGGAACCCAAAAAACTGGGGGTCAGGAAATCTTGTTTTCAATTAAATTGGCCCACAGCCTATTAATGTCTTCATGAAGAGATCCATCGTGAATCCTGTCGTGAGTACTCTCTCCTTACAGTTTATGCAGGTTACTTGCACTGTATGTGCGAGTAATGACTTGCCCTCACCCGAAAAATAGGTGAAAATAAAAGATGTTCCAATACACTACTGTACTATTACGACCGTATGTTCACAAATATTTATTTTTTTCGATCTTCCCACGCCCGATAAGTGATCGGAGGCGATTTCCGGTGTCCGATTAAGAGATAAGGAGGGCTTGTGACCTGTGACGTGAATATATGGTCGTAATAGTACAGTATAGGAACACATCCCGATGCTTCCGAATAGCATCGCCCCCTTCATTGCGTCTCTGGAGCTGTCCCGAGGAGGCTTCCGTCGTCCAGACCGATCATCCGAGGGGTGATCGATGGACAGATCTTGACCTCGAACCACCACCACCTCGCGACGCCTGCGCTCCGACGACTCGACCTTGGGACGCGGATGTGCCAGGTGTTCGTCTTCTTCGATCTAACTATTTTTTTCGTCTTTTCGAGGGATATGCGGGCTTGAAGAGCCCCGGCGGCCCCGCAGGACGCGTAAGCCCTCGAACGAGGCCGCATACTTTCGACGACGATGACGGATACCCTCTCTCAAGCAGAGGATCCAGGAAATTGACTCAGGAACCCGATGCCGCGCTTGCTGCGGACAGGCGGTGTCAGCAAGGTGCGTAGTTTTCTTGCTGTTCTCTATACTTACATCTGACTACACCGGCCAACACAACAGCCGCACGACAACGACAACGACGACGCCGTCACTATGGAAACGACTCGTCCACCCGCCGAACTGTGTGCAGACAGGCGGCGTCCTTCAAGTGCGCGACTTTTTTGTTTGATTTTGACGCAACTTCCCTTATACAGCACCACCACGACCACCACGACAAGACCACAGCCCCGCAATGATGGTACCACGACCGCTTCCAGGCCATCTCCTACTCTCATCGGACTCTCTTTTCATCCTTTTTCGTGTGCGGGCTTTAAGAGCCCCGGCGGCCCCGCTGGACGCGTAAGCCCTCCAACGAGGCCGCATACCTTCGACGACGATAACGGAGACCTCCCACGGGGCAGCGGACACAGGAGCTTGTCTGAGGAACTTGACGCCGTGCTGTCTGCTGACAGGCGGCGTCCTCAAGGTGCGTATTTCTTCTCTACCGGTGGCAGTACCTAATCCTTATGTGACTGCAGTACCACTACGACGACGCCGGAAGCTCCACGCGACGACAACCGCATGACGACGATAACAACCGCATGACGACGATAACAACCGCATGACGACGATAACAACCGCATGACGACGATAACAACCGCATGACGACGACGGCGACCGCCCCACGATTACGACGACTACGCTGCCTCTGCCGCCATCGCCAACACGCATATACAGTCACAACCACCACGACCACCTACCTACCAAGACACCATGAAGATCTGGATCTGGGGAATTTGATGCCGCACCGTTTGCTGACAGTCGGTGTCATTGAGGTGTGCTATTTTCTTTTGCTTTACTTACGAATTGACTAACCCAACCCCCTCACGGCGACTGCTCTGCGACCACCACTACCACCACCACCACATGCCCACGATCACGTCACGACGACGACGGCGTACTGTAGACTTTAAATCAATTCGTCAGTCACAGGTCACAGGCGACCTGGAACTGACGAAATGTCACAGGAGTCACTTGAAATCTCACGAAAATTGCCCCGGCGGGGCCCCCGCCGTCCTCCCGCCGCAGCTCCGCCGCGGCGGCTATTTCCATATATAGTAATCTGACGAATCGGAAATTTCGTCAGGCAGGTCACACGTCACATGGCCTGACGAATTGAATTAAAGTCTACAGTATTCCCCGCAATGAAGCCCCGTCAACACGAGCACGACTCACGACGACCCCAGCTCGTACCGAGACATGACGTCACGACATGGGACGACACCACCCCCGCTACCTTCCGGCCATGCATCATTACTTATAATGTTGCATCGACGGGAGGCGCGGGGGTCATCGTGCATTGCGACATGCGGCCCGTGCTATTTAGCATGGGCTCGCTCGTGCTGCACGAATGAAATCACCAGTTATGACCGGTTACGACCGGTTACCTGCGGTCAAGGAAAATCCTGCTTTAGGACTTAACCGTTGACCGTGACCGGTCAAATAATGTGACCGCTCATCGGTTATCGGTCAAAATTTCGGTTAAGTTAGGTCAAGTTAAGCTACTTAACCGGTCAAGCTTAACTTAACCTTCAAACCCTAAGCGTAGCTAAGTGTCATTACTTATCTACTTATTCTATTTATCTACTTGGCCAAGTAGCATAAGTCCTGGCCAAGTACGTGTTAGTTTGCTGATGACTGGCTTCCTATCAGTGATAGCAAATTCCCTGCCAAGTTCCCTTCCCGGCGACACTGTCACAGGCAGTTTAAATATAATCAAATACTGCTGTTCTCTTAACTTGAAAGTGATACGTCATCTTCCGACCTGCTTCTTCACCCCTCACCCTGTCTCTTCGAGGACCTTCTGCGCGATGGGCTCCCACGGCGTCATAGCATCGAGCAACGGTTATTGTTCATACTCTTGTTCTACGAATGGCCGCTTCGAGAGGTTTCTTTTGATCGTCGTCGCAGGCATGTAACAACAACTCTTGTCCCAGAAGTGGTACATCAGTTATGAGGATCGTCTCCCCCGCCTATTTAAATGGAATTTCTTCATGCGACTCGACCATCTTTTCAGCACTTGTTTTTTCCACTCGTCACATCCATCTGAAACAATCCTACAATTCATATCCTAGCATGGTGCGCTACAATCGTCTTCGGGATCGTCGAGGGCCTTCTGCATTCGCACCGGGGCAAGCCCAGACCAACTACAACCCGGTACCTCACCATGGAGGGTCTTCCGCGGCGAATCAACCGCTACAGACACATCTGTACACGACTGCCAATTCTCAGGCTGTTCCAATTCCCAGCGGACCTCATACCATTCACCCTCCTCCCCAACCACCAACGCATTCCTCGCCGCCCTGGCCGGTCGAACTCCCTAGACTCCAGCCCAACTTTACGAACAAGCTGAAACGGGACAAACCACAGAGGTGAGCAGTTCCGCTGCGTTGTCCGTAAGTCTGCAGCATACTCACGAGTCTCCCAAGCACGATAACTCGAGGCTCTTTCCGGGAAGTGATGGAGAGTGGCATTCAGAGCCGCAAGGCGCAGAATCAGGCCAGTCCATTGATTCAGAGCCTAAACAGTTACGACTCGGCGCCTCAGCAGCACTCGCCGATGTACGCGAATCAGATGGAGGCGGGGCCTTCAAACACCAACAGACAGCCTACCCAGTCCTACAGTCCCGGTGTGTGCATCTCGGATTAATTGTCCGTCACAATCTAATTCTCTGGCAGGATTTGCTTGTCAAATATGTACCGTCCCACCGTTCGTGTACCGCGACGATCTTGACAAGCACATGAGCAGCAAACATCCCGGCATGACGAAAGCCAGGAAGCACTCGAACGACGACTACATGAGCACTCCTTTGGGTGCTTCGCAGCGGCGCGGAGCCTACTAGTTACTTTCACGTACCCTGGACGTTAAACAAACTTGTATTTTCAAGAAAGCGTGTATCATGTCTCGAAATATCAATCCGTAGTACTATCCAGCGCAGCCAACCAGCGTGAACTGACTATGAACGAATGCAGAGACCGCCAAGCCACACGCCTCTTCGGTCACGGGCTCCCCTTCATAGTCAACGACGGGCTCGTTCCGGTTATCGTTAATCAACGGCTAGCTGGATGAAAGCCGCAAATCCATGCGAATGCTTAGAAGCAGGAAGCAACGTCGTAAACCACGCTATGACCAGCCTTCTATTGGCATCTCTACCTCGCTCTCCGTTCGTAAAGGACTTGGCCTTCAATGATCCACCTCCGGGCACCTCGGAATTTGAACAGCGATCCGCGGGCTGGACAGGTCCTTCCTCATCCTACAGCGTCTTAAACAGCTAGCAGCCAACGCGATCGAGAAGAAAGCAGAGAGCGTGTCAGTCAGATGATCTGCGGTGCCAACCGCCCTCCCAGCGGAACACACTTCTTCCTATCGCCGCACATACAAGATCCGGACACCACCCACTTGGCATTCGGCCGAATCGCCTCCCTCGCCTCGTCCCCCAAAGGCTACCCGCCCTTCTCGCTGTCCTCGCCTCCCCATGTATCGATTTAATCCCACCCCATCTCCATGCGGACCGACGAATCCCACTGCGCGAATTTCGCCACGCCATCTATCAAAGCACCGCTTACTCACTGTTCCCCGAACCCGATATCAAATCGCATCTCCAATTTCCTTTTGCTTACCCCTCCCCTCCCTCTCCTGACCCCAGATCAGCTGCCCGCCTCGCACCTCGCTACCCCAGATCACCTGCCGCCCACCGCGAATACCCCAGATCATGGGAGCTACGCGTCGCGCCACGTCTCTGCGAATAGCACGAAAAGCGTTGATGGATATCGACATGATGAGTGTTGAACGTTCCCACGTAATAGAACCCCGCGACATCGGAAATCTACAATCTTGCTCCTTTACTGTTGCCAAGGTGTCGAACGATCCAGAGCGACTCTCATTTGTCGTAGCAGCAGTAATGTTCAACTTCTTCCTATTCGTATTGCTATTAGGGACCTTCAGAGTAGAACGCATTACGGCGTAAAATCCGTAAAACGGTGTAAGATACTTTATGTGGTCACTGCAAGTCACAAGTAGTCACAACTAGTCACATTATCATTGCTTCCTTCCTCCGCCACGTTGAGCTGGTCCCGCGTTCTCTATGTCTCACCAACCTGCCGAGGCCCCGCCTATGGCTCGACGTAGTCGCACGAAGAACAATCAGATTCCGGCCATCAATTGGGATGATACGCTGATTGGCACCCTGCTCACCATTATCGAGCGTCCAGAAGTGTGCAAAAAGCTGTTCGGCGTGTCACCCGATGACTCCAATGACAAGGCATGTAACTAGTTTTATTTTCTGGGCAAGTGTCGATGCCTGGCTCCTAGAAAGCGACGGGTCAATCAAAGAATGGGATACACAAGGACGTTGCGAAGGAGATGTTTCCGGACTGGTATGCACTCGATGCTAGGGGCATGGGTCAGTGTATTGGTAGTCAAATCACCTGGTGAGTTGCCTTGAACATCTACTGCAACCTTTTCCTAACAGCTTTGATCCTAGGCTCATGTTCAAGTATCGCAGGATGGCCATGCAGCTCAAACACACCGGCGGCGATCAAGAGGACCAGCTTTTGTACATTCCCCGGTCAGGTCCAGCCCACGACGCGCTTCCCACTGCGCGCAATATCTGGAATAGGCTCAACGACGAGTGGAAGCACTTTGGTCGCTGCCACAAACTGTGGGCGCGGATGAGAGCCAGCACCATTCCACCAGTTGGCCGTTGTGGCCGTACAATGGTCGCATTCCGGATATGTACGCTGCTGGGGCTCCTTGGGCTCTTACTCACATTCTCGTAGCAGCTGTAGCTAGTATAAAGCCTTGTACCTACTTGATATTTTTCGTTCAATCAATACTATCTGCTCCACATCTTCACTTGCAATTTGTTCTCTTCTTGTCAGGCTAAGTTGGAAGGTCTTCGCCTTGGCCTTCACACATTGGCCTCTCGATAGGCCTGATAAGGCAACGTCACTCCAGAATCACGCTTGGAACAAATCGTGACATTTCGGTAAAGTATCTTACACCGTTTTACGGATTTTACGCCGTAATGCGTTCTACTCTGAAGGTCCCTATTCTTCGCTCTGGGTAACGTACGTAGCATAAGCGGGTAAAATATACGGTGGGTCATCGTAAAAGCGGCAAGTAGGAGACAAAGGCAGAGGCGGCGGTAAGTAAAAGTACACATCGAATAACCAAGAAAGCAGCAACGGCAAGACGGATATAGTACAACAGTCGGCTTCGTCGTGTAAAGCAGGCCAATAGATTAGTGAATCGGAAAGCATAGCGTCGTCCTAAAGACAATCAGCGTCGGCCCATAAAAAACTCGGCGAAGACACTTACAGACTACCCCGCAAGCTACTCGCCGTCGACGTCCATTTCTGCACCTCTCACGCGTCGCCGTCCTCGTCGCCCTTGATCTTCGTCATCCTCTCTTTTCACCGGCTCTTCCTCCTCCTGCACATCGCCCAAGGGACTCCCCGAGAACGCACTTTCCCCACTTCCGTGCCCGTGACCATGCGAAGACGTGAAACTGGTATCGAAGCCATTGGAGCTCGAGTATGATGGCGGTACAGGCTCCCCACGGATCCCCCGCAGTTCGTTTTCCAACTCGCGGTTGCGAGCACCTTGCGCAGTGACGAGTTGTTGAAGGAATCTAGCGAGAACGGTAAGGAAGGCGCAAAAGACGAGAATGTGAATACCCACCGTATGTATTCAACACTCTTCGTCAGGATCATGCCCTTGTTGGCTTTAATAACGCCCGCCGAGTTGTTGTTATTGCCAGGGACGACGTCCGCGACCCCACCGGGCGGCGGGCTCTCGTCCTTGAGCAGACCACCCCATAGATCGTCTGGAGCAGGAGGACTGGCGGCGTTCGCGGATGACGATCCATTAGGCGTCGCACCTTCAAGCAAACACTCTGGGATGAGCGTCGCCAATTCGGTGATCTTTTCGTTGATGTTGTCTCTCCGCCGTCTCTCGACAGCGTTGTGACTCTCGCGTCTGCGGCGGCGTTTCTCGTTGGCAAGCAAACTCTGCTTGTCCTGCGCGTTCTGCGCGGCACCAGGACCAACGGTAGATGAAAAGTTGGGGAATGACGCGGAGACCATGTTCGAAACGCCATCGTCCTGACCGTAGTGATTGTAAGGCAAACTGTGGGGATTACCGAGCGAGTCAGGCGTCGGAGGAATGTACCAGCCCGTGCTAAGAGCAGAGTTGGGTGGAGGACTGGCAGCTTGGGGACGTGTGGGGATCATGATGTGCGCTGGATTGGGACGACCACCAGGCGGTGGTGATGTAGATGAGATGGAATTGGTGCGTCTGTTTCTGCCGTGACTGCTGCGAGTAGGACCGGGACCAATGCTGGGAGGACGGCTCCTGCTCCGGCTTCTGCTCATACCATTGTCGGGGTGGTGAGAGTCATAATGTCCGTTGGATGCTAAAGGTGGGATTGTCGAGTTGAAATGAGGAGAAAAGTGGTATGGTGGCGCAGTATACGGAGGAGCACTGATGTCAAAGATATTGTGGGGGTTGGGGGTCGTCGCGGCGGCAGACTTGTGCTGAGTGGTGGAACGTTCTGAGCTGACTAGGCCTACTAGGTCATCGTCTGCAAAGTCCATTTGAGCGACGTTGTAGGATGGAAAGAACGATGACATGGTCAGCGTCGTCGTCGTGGTGCAAAAGTAAGAAGGCAAGGCTCCCCCAGCTTCGCCATCAGGGTCTGTTGTTTGGTCCATGATTGGTAAGCGATCGATCGATGCCTTCAAACTCCGCCTGCCCCGCGTGTGGGGAAAAAGGCAATCGGAGCCGGGGCTAGGGGAAATTTCCAACTTCGGCCGATCCGTTAACCGGCTGCCGTTCCACAGACAGCGCCCTCTTGTCCTCGTCTAGTCCCACAGGAGCAGATCAGCGAGCCTCTCCGCAGTCGCGAATTCTCCTCGTCGTCCCCATTCACATCCCATTCGGCCCCTCCTCCGAACATCCATCCCATGAGAACGTAAACACACGCCAGGCATGTAATCGAATCAGAATCCACTACAGTAATATCAGAACAAATGCTACCGGCGACGGAACAAAGCTCCCGCGTCGAGAGAATAAACGCACCTTACTGGTTCACCACTGCACTATCTCCTCATCAGTGACGCATTGCACGTTACGAAATGTCGGCATTCGCGACGACGCCACCATTCCCAGCACCGTCCCCCATTTCCAGCATATCCAATCCTCCACCTAAACACCCTCATATCAGATCACATCACACATGCGGCCTTGTCGGAACGGTGACAATGACTTGTCTTCAATAATCCCATCGGAACTCGAAACCTAATCCAATCGGATGTTGAACCACTTGCGAAAGGAAAGGAAGGATAGAAAGACGCGGACCATGGTACTCCCCCGCCACGAGGAATCAGAGTTAGACTTTTTCGTATACAATAATGAGTGCCATGCGGTGGACAGGGCGGTTTCGTGGTAAATCGCTATCACCCCAGATTGTGGTTGTGGGCGTAGCCGGGGAATAACACGCGCTCACACAGGCAGAGGTGCGTTCAGCATTTGGGGGGGTTCCCAGCCAGGAACTAGCAGTGACGCGAGTGGAGTTGGTGCCTTCGCAGAAACAGCGGAGTATGGCCATGGAGTGCGAACTCGAGTTCCTCGAAGAATAAACGTTAACGTGCCTAGTAGCAGAAACCGGGCTCCCGGCGGGCCGCCGCAAGTCGAGCATGTCTACAAAAATACCAACTGAATACATCAACGCGAAGACCAGTCGAGATACGCACTGTTCGAGATATGCCTTCTTCACGCGACATCCCGGTGGGCGCCGAGCACTGGCGCGTCCCAAGTCGAATCAGAAATAACTCTAGATGACCACAATCAGAATTCCCTCGTCCTAGAAAAATAGCACATCACTTACTCATCCAACCACCAAAAAATCCAACTCGTCCGCCCAATATATCCCTTACAACCATCGATAACCCCCGTCTTCTCCCCAACACAACAGTAGCACACGTCCCCAACAACGTCCCACGTCAACCCCGCATCTCGGCATACCCAAAACGATAACCATACCTCCTTGGGACACCAATACATTTCCCCACCGGGAAAACATCGGTACTGTAACAAAAACCACCTCAATAAATCCTCAACGTCAAGTCAATAGCAAAAGTCACTCACGGCGTTCAGCGCTATTACTGGAAAGAACGGCTATTTCTCGGTGCACAGAGGGGCCCGGTCGGCCCTTGGGGAGCGCGCACCGCAATACGCATCTGTCCGAGACATCCAGGAGAACGTCCATAGGAGTCGCGGGAATGCCGACAGGAGAGGCGGGGTAATACATCCGCCACTACATTGAGGAGCGGCGCTTTGCATATTCCAGAGCCTTCGAGAAGGAAGGGCATTCAGTTAAATTGACAGACGCAATTTTACAGGATGAATCTGCGAAGCTACCTTGCAAAATCAGGAGGAAGGAACATGAGTTAAGTATGAAGGAGAGCAAACGATATAAAACACGCACCCACAAGTCGTCCCATGACTAAACTGCAATACAATCCATCGATCCTAGACAATCCGTCCAGGAACACGGCAGCCCCTCTTCACGCTACGATTTCACGACGATAATGAATATCACCGCCTTGCGCGAACGATGAGTGACGGAAGATGTAGGGGGGGCAAAATCACTACTCACTTGCCAACTACATATACCATAGCGACGCCACCATCACTGTCTCTCGGCATAGATGAACGCGAACCCGAGCGTAGCGTCTTAACCGGAAGGAGATTAACTCGAGATCGCCGTCGCCGCGTCGTGTATGACTCTAGGTCACAAGAGCGTAGGTTTGCGTCAGCGCCACAAAGTACGTGAGATTGATTAACGAGGAGAGGGCGCGATTAATGATCGCACCCCGGTAACAGTGGTGAAAAGACCACAGTCAATAGGCGCTATCGAGGTTGCCAGACCCTGATACCTTGGAGACGCTGTAGAGATGGAGTATTAGCGCCCAGAGCCTAAATCCAAGCGCGGGATACACACACATAGAGGCTGGACATCGAACAGAAGAAATATCTACGCTGAGAGGTAGATATCGGCTTGGTCGCGACCCGAAACAAGGAGGGAGGTTCAAACGAAGAAATCGAAGCAGGCTTGAGCGGGAATGAGGTCGAAAGGCGTAGAACATATCAGTAAGCCGTCATATAGCATCCAATATGCACTAGCCCAAAGGAGAACGGATACTCTGCGTCACAAAGTAAGTCATCGGGCCAAACCAAGGGGAACAACAAACATACATTTCTTTGAGCTTCGAGCGCAGCACTACATGTCGCGTGAGCGTCCAAGCGAAAAGTGGTCAAAGGACCTATCCAACGATAAGCTTGCACTCGTGAATAAATACCAGCGCCGACATCTATGCGGCCTAAACGACCAACAGAGCCTCATGCGGCAACATCCATGGTCATCCGCCACATAGCATAGCGATAAGGCGAAAAAGACGACGATGCACCTGAAAAACCAATGTCAGACAACGGATGGCGCAAGAGATAAGCCTACTCGCGTCTGTTCTCTCGTAGCATTATATCCATCGCCCACAATCACGCGCGTATCGCTTGTGTCTCTGCGCACATTCAATGCGCCTCCCATGACTAGCGCGGGTGATCATCCCATCGGGCTGTCCCGGGTCATGAGGCGGCGTTACGAGACGCCCTACCCCAACTGAGACGGCGCCTCGGGGAGTAGGTGGCAAAACCTCATAGGAAGACGAGAATGCTAGTCATGGTGGTTGTTGTTATAAGAACGAGTCGAGACAATGATGAGCCTGCAAGCCCGCCTTTATACACGGCACGCGACGAGTCATGTCGATCAGTCAGGCGCGCACCCCGTGATTCTCATACACGGCGTCTTCGAACGCCTTCTCGCAACCTAGAACTTGTCAAACCTGACAGACAAGAATATTACAGCGAGGCGCACCCATAGCCGAGGAGAAAAGAGAATGCGGAATGGCTGGGAAGGAAAGCAACAAACTCTTTCAAGCCAAGTATTGACACGATCCTTATATCCCCCACACGCGATCAACGATCTGGTCATCGGGCTCGTCATGTTATGGTCGGAGAAAACACTCGCGAGATGTCGCTGTGGGGCAAAGGTGGTCATCGGGATGCGTGGGGACGTTCATCGGACTATCTCGCGCTCCCCGACAGAAAATAGACTCGGTCTTGAGCAATTAAGCTCGGTGAAAGTAGCTCGCTATTCCCAAGCAACGCTAAACCCAAACGCGTTTGACCAGGAATCGTGGAGCAACAGCTAAATCCTCGCAGAAATACGTTAGTTTTTAGTTGAAACAATGATGGTGGTAGTTCTTACACTAGGGTCCTTGCCGACCTGTATGCACGGGGCGCAATTGATGGAAACGCCAGATATAAAAAGAAAGGCGTAAATAGTATCGCTGAAGAGAATAGAGCAAATGAGACGACGCGTCTGGGAACGGACCGGGAACTCACAGAGAGTACTAACCGTCGAGACAGGGATTGATCACTGACAGAGATATGAATGTTATTCACTGAGGACGTGGCCTGGAGATGAACACAAAGCTTCCGAGGCTTCGCATATGTTGATCCTTTGCTGTCAGTTCGCGACTGCCATGAAAACGAGAAGCCGACATGTGAGTGATGATTCCAAGGCAACCGTGGACGACGTATGATCGCGTGGCCAGATCTTGATCGTGTAGGCAAGTCTCAGAGATGGACAGAAGGAAGACGACAGTCCGAGGTTTCGAAACAAGAAACTGTGCACGGGATCCAGTCAACGCTGAAGATACGCGACTTGTCACTAGGACGTCAGGGACGTAGACACGAAGGACATATAATTTAAATGGATTAGAACACAGCAGAAGTCAACGTAGGGGGACACTGGTAGGACCTCGATCGCGTCAGTCAAGTGATGGACCAATGGTTACCCGCGGCTGGGGCCAAATATAAGAGGGAACGGTGGCAGCTGGCTGTATGCCTCGACCTCCAATAGAACTGATCGTATTCGTGTCAGCGCTTTCTCCATCCAAAGTCGGGATAATTCGTAACATACCCGTGATTAAAGCGGGAATGTAGGTTGAGAAGGTCGTGCAGTGATACTACATCTGTGAGCTGAAGATAAAATGCCCTCGACCATGCAGACAAGACGTCCCGAGGCTGCTATCTGAAAATATGACATGGTGGTTGAAAAGAAAAGGAGTTTCCATTACTTACCTAATCAAGCAATTCTCTGCTTTGATCAAGATGGTTCACAACTTTCTCTTAGGTCCTCCACTGTGAGTCTCCAATTTTGGGTTTTCTAATCGTCTTCGCGCTGGAGCAACACTTTAGCGTAGGTGGCCTTGAAAGTAAACGCGATCGAAATCCCAAACAGGCAGTTACGCTTTTCTTCTTTCAACCGCGATCACGATTCTGACGGTCGTGGCTCTTATAGAGTCTCTTCATGGCATCCTCCCGAGAACAGGAGCGCAAGTACCACGTCGTCCTGCTCGACAGCTGCTGCAGATCGTTACCTTCTCTGTAACAGCGAAGGATATGTGCTGAATGGGATTGGGCTCGTGCACAGATATCGAAAGGCGACTGGGCCCTTCGTAGCTTCCTTTAAAGAAGTCCAGGAACGGTGAATTTGCTCAAGGGAGGTATTGTCGAAGAGAGTCGTCATATGGTCACGATTCATGCCTTCCTGAGGATTTTGCGGTCGGCGATATCTTTAAGCGATATGGCGCAGTGCTCGTACGTTGTAAATAACGCTGCCTATACAAATGTTAGATCGCTGAGGCTACTAGGGAAGAAGACCAACCTCATTGAAGGCCGAGGCGTCGGTTCTCCAATGCCGCAAGTTTGTTCCCCGATTGTAACCGTAAGTACGTCAGTATATTATGGGAAGGGAGTAGGACGACCTTAGTATTCGACGTCTAATCACAACGTCCATGGAACCATTCGGTCCGCCCAGCCGCGCGCTGTGCGAAATAGTTTTGCTGTACTACTTGGGGTAGTACTGGACGTGGGAGCTTTCCGGTCCCTCTTGAAATGCTATGCCTTATGTCCCATAAGGTATGAATTCATTATTCCCCCCTCCAGACATGACGCGTCATGATTTTTATCGAACCAAACAAGTGTATAGCTATCCGGGAACTTCGCAGACAGATTATCGCCCTTGAGACCTATTTTCCTGGAGGCTAAAGACAGCGCGCTAGTTTCCACACATGCCGAAGACACCTCACTACTTTCGTCGCTTAAATTCCACTGCTTCGCCTAGACCCGCACTATCAGGCCAAGTCGGCTGTGTATGACATACTATCGGCGAGATAGCTGTATTACACGTCAGTAAGGCGGCAACGCTGCCACATGTGAATCCTTTCCTTAAAGCGACTTCTTCTTCGAAGTCAGCCTTGAGGCAGCCCCGAGCACGAGTACGCCCGAGTCGGAGACGCATCCTGTGCAGGTGCCTGTGTACATTGCAGTTGTGGCCGTACCCGCTTGAGTGCGAATTTTCACCCTTCCAGCGTAAGTAGTGCTATCCTTACCTAGATAATGCATATGCGTTCAAGCCACTTGGAGATTGGAAGAACAAAAGGTCGTTAGCAGAAAGAAGGAACCTGGGAAGGTTTATTGGCCGGAGAGACCGAAGAGTTGCCGCCGGCCGGCAGTTCATTTTCCTCTTTCCCCTCATGCACAAAATTCCCTTTGCCTTCTGTCACTGCTGCGCGCCGCCTTCGTTGCTCTTTCGTGACTCCTGTAAATAACAACGAGACGTTACTATCAACCGATATCCCTTTCGAGTGGGTCCCAGCTTGTTGCCCATGGAAATTGGTTTGAACGCCACCGGATGTCTAATTAGCTGTCGGTGCAGTCTTCTTACATGACTTATTCGACTTGACCTTCGTTGCTGTAGGACTCCCTGGGCGACACTTCCCTCATTCCCTATTGGCTCCCAGGCCACATGATGACTTTCCTTTTGTCTAGGCGGTAGTTCACTACTAGTCCTTAGTCACTTGTATGACGGAGGCGTGTGTCACAAATTAATTCTCTTCTCTTCTAACTCTACAGCCGAAGTCGCAGTCATCATGTACTGCCACTCGCTGTTTAAGATCCTCCGACGAGGGAATCGCAACTTTGTCCCGTGCACAGCCTTGTGACATGATGCGAGGACATAACCTCACCCACACTTCCTCTCCTCAGCACCATGAACACTCCGCCCAGGATCTCCCGTGAGTCGTGAGCGCCCACCTGACGTCCTCCCGCTCATAAACTGCCCAACAGCTTTCGATCTGGCACTATCAGAACAGATCCAGAAGCTCCAGCTTAGCGCTGGCGCGCCTTTTTTTGGAGCGTCAACCCCAGAGGAGTTGTTGAACATTATCACAGTCCAAATGGATAATTATTTGGCGAAAGATTCGATTCATCGAACGCTGGACTGGTCAGCCAGTATAATCGAGCCCCTCCTCAAGTTTTTCAGCGCTATCGACGCCGGTGTCTCCTCTCATCCGGAGTTGGGCGGCATTGTATGGGGATGTATACGCTTCATTCTTACGGTATGTGTTTCTCCCTTGATGCGTATTTCAGTCTCGTCAACGCGTCGAAAAGGTGGTTTGTTCCCATTCGAAGTACTTTGACATGATCGTCACCACCCTTACGAATATTTCGCGTCGATTGCACTTTTATCATGACTACGCGCTCGTGCTATACAGAAACTCCACTTCCGTACAACAGGTACGTGTCCATGGCATGCTATTTCAACCTCTTATGCTTTAGCGTCAGGCTCTTGCACGCGTCTATGGTGTTATACTTGACTTTTGCCATGAAGTTCACAGCGTCTTCCAGAATCACCGTTCAGGGAAACAAAGGGGTTTGTCGCTGACTTGCTTTCCCAATCGTCAATTTGACCTAGCCAGCTTCCAGGCTCGTGGACGACACTCGCCATTTCTATCCAGCCATGGCGCGAGGCCAGGATGCGCCAAATAGTCGACGAACTTGATCAAATACAGTCCTACCTCAAGGAGGAGGTCGAGCACGCCCACAGAATGACCGACCTTGACGCCCACAATCACGTCAATGAGCATTTGATGAATGTCAAAGATGGCTTCGACGCGTGTCTTTCGAAGGCGCAGGACATACAGCGGCAAGCCGAGTATGGGTCGAATGGTACAGGTCTTCTCGCTTCATTACCGTATTATCTGACCAATTCTATCTCCAGAGCGTTGTACCGTTCATGCGCTCCCTGCGCATGGAAACGGTATCAATCCCGGGGGATTGCACATCCACCACATCATGTGATCGCACATCTCCCGGTCCTTACATTTCACACTGCCTTTTCCATTTCACTTCCTCTTTGTTTTTCCTTGCTATTTCACTTGATACGTGTTTCGAGTTGTATTTCACTCGATAGCCTGATAGTTTAGCCTCTTGATAAGCAGGTCTCGTACAGTATATAACCTACTGTACTCAACCTGTATTCAGTAGTTTGGTATCCAGATAGATCCCCCATATTAGCACTCTCCTGCTTCCTCTTGGGTTCTGATCTCTCTCACAGATCCCCCATATGAGCACTCTTCTGCTTTCTCTTGGGTTCTGATCTCTCTCTCACCTTACTCACCTCAAGTGTTCCATCATTGTGGTGATCCCAAGTTCTTGATGTTCTTGTGATCAGGACCGAACTCCAGTGCACAGCGTCGCTTCAGAAAACTGGTTGCCAGCATGCCTTATGCTGACTGCGAAAGCATACAAGAAGAAGTTTACGCCAAGGTCAAGAACGATCCCTGCTTTGGTCATTGGTTACTCCATCATTCGGGGTATGAACGTTGGGTAACAGATAGCGATGCCGAACGTGTGTTGAAGGTAGCTGGGAAACGTATGTGTTACTAGTTTGATTATATTGATACTAGCTCACGCGGCTATGTTGTTAGCCGGTGCTGGAAAGACCGTGTTGACGTGAGCTTGAACTCGGGCCGACAAGCTAAATCGTGCTAAAAAGCCGTAACAGATCCGGGATAATCAAAGACCTTCGAAGGCGTCAGGAAAGCCTACCCGCCTACGACATGGCTGTGTCCTTCTTCTACTGTCGATTCGATGATCCAAGTCGACAACGACCTTTGGATATTCTCGGTTCAATATATCGACAGCTGCTATTACAGCTTCCTACTCGCCTGCAGTACCAGACGACACCGCCTTTGTCGCAGACTTTTGGCGACTTGATGGGCGCTTTACGTCGGGCTGTCGGCCGTTTCAAGTGGGTATACGTCGTCTTAGACGCACTCGATGAATGTCCAGCCGATGCCCTTGATCATTTATTCCCAGCCCTAAAGGAAATGGACGTGAAGCTCCTCCTCGTCAGCCGGCCGATGCAGCGGTTCTCACAGGTTTTTGGGACAGCGCGGACCATAGAAATTACGGAAACAGAAGTTGCTTCTGACATCCGGCGCTACGTGCGTAGGCGTGTCCGCAATCCTAAAGAACACGAGGGCGCTCTTCATATCTCGGACCCGGCGTTGTTCCAAGAGGTCGTCGATGCTCTTATTAACAAAGCTGATGGAATGTTAGTCTCTGCACGTCGTCTATTTCGTGACCTTATTAATGGACGTCATAGGTTTCTATGGGTTGACTTTCAGATCCAGCATCTCTGTGAGCAGAGAACGGACCATGACATCACGGTAGCGCTGGAGTCGCTTCCTCTGGGACTGATAGCCACCTTTCATCGCGCTCTCAAACATGCATACGAGCTATTAGAACCGCGGCGCGCTCGAGTGAGGCGTGTTTTCACGTGGCTGCTATCTTATGGTGGTCCCGTACCTCTCGACCTTCTGCAGCAGGCGATTGCTGTTGAGGAGATGGATGCTGTATGGGACGTTTCCAAGCTCGTGACAGATCCGAAAAGTCTGGTTGACGACTGTGCCAATCTGGTCAGGCTTTCCCGTGAAGGCGTCCAATTCATGCACGCATCCGTCCGAGATTTTCTGCTGCACGATAACGGGGTTGATACCCCTGCTATGCGATACTTTTCGTGCTCGTCGATACAGCAAGAACATTGCGCCGTCTTCTTCACGTGCTGTAAGGCGTCTGGTCTTTTAGACTGCCTCTGGGACGACATACCATATACACCCTTGGTCTCTTATGTTCAGAACGACTGTCTTGCACATATTCGGTATGTTGATGAAATACGTGACCATCAGGACATCCACTCTACCCTCGAGAGCATGCTTTGCCTGAAGAGATTATCACCCTTCCACAGGTACCCTTTCGCACTTCTTTAATGACGAGTTCTAATATTCGGTTTTAGTCACTTCAGAAACTTTATGAGTTTCGGCCCTGAAGCAGACCTTGCCATGCTCACTCATCTGTGCGCCTACTTATCATGCCCCCGTATCCTGAGTCACCTCCTTCGGTCGGGACATGGTAGTGTATCGCATCGCGATGCCGCTGGGCGCACGCCATTACACTATGCCACGGGACTCCTCTTTCCGTGTATTCAATTCATTGAAGTATCTCCCGAATGTGCCGGGTTGTTACTGCAAGGGGGTGCCGACACGCGTGCAATGGACGACAATGACCTTACCCCACTACACTACATCGCAACCAGGCCAACTATCGCAGCACCCGAAGGCGAAGTCGTTTTGACCCAGATGTTGTTAGAGCACGGCGCGGACCCCAACGCGCAGAATCTCCAAGGTGTCCGCCCCGTCCACCTTGTGACCACCAACGACTACATAAATTCGCGTCTGCTGGAGCTTCTTGTAGAACGTCGTGCGGATATCAACGCTGGCGACCTCCACGGGGACACGCCGCTGCATCTCCTCTTCCAGAAACGCTGGGTCAGCGAGGAGGACACAAAGTTATTGCTTAGATGCGGAGCTGACCCAAAGTTGGTGAACCATGATGGCTTAACGCCACTGCAGGTTCTGCTCACACGGCCAAAGGTGAAGAGCCATCAGGAGCGGCATCTCGTCCGACGTGTCGTTGACATTCTTATTCAACGTGGCACACTTGTTCAGCATGTGTTGGCTGATCCTGCAGTATCCAGTACGATTTGGAAAAATTGGGGAAACAATTGGACGACGATGCAGATGCTTCTTGCTGAGGCCCGGGACCAGACTCAGCCGGCTCAGCGGAGTTTATCGCATGTTACGCAACTGCAATGCGGTTTCGACTCCCACCGACATCGTACTCCTTCGTGGAGATCCGCTATCTGCTAACAATTGAACTTACGGTATGGTTTCGGCGTATTATACTCAATACAGTACTTTCCGGGGAAGAATTCACGGCTCACAGTCAATTCTTAAATATTCATGACACTGGTAAGGACTCAGGAGCAGCGCGGCACAATAACTATTTGTAAATACTACTCCTCATGCTCTGTCTAAGCCTCCAAGGGGTTAACCTTCACGAGGAAAGAACGTGAGATGCGGAAGTCAAGACGAGGAAGTCGCGGACGTCGAAGTCACTGGTATAGGAAACTATACCGAGTGTTGTGTTGAAGACTGGTCTGGCGCCTGCTGGCGGCTTCACGGTCACGAGAGAAACGGGAAACGAGAAACGAGGAATGGACCGCGGTGACCCGTGACCGGAAGTGGAACGATAGTTTAAAGGGAACCCCGGTTGACGCCAGGGAATCCGATGCGGACAGACCAGACTTGAGCGTGTGGGAAACCCGAATGGAGACGAGACCGAATCAGGAGACACCACACACTGAAGAAAAAGGTGAGGGGGGCGGGATAAAAGAGAACGATTCGGGAGAACGAGGGACGACGACGAGAGCACGACGTTGGGAGCACGGCGGACAACGACGAGCAACCCCAAAGAATTGGATTGCTGCTCTCATGTATGTACATGTATCTACTCGTAGACGACGGCCTTAGATGGCTCTCACTATCTTATCCTAAGATAAGCCTATCGCTCGTACCTCGCGATGGCTTATCGCGGAAATGGACTATACACTATAAATTCTTCCCCCGCAGATATAGAAAGTTCTAAGAGCTGCAGTACCGAAACGATACCGTAAGTTCAACTTTTCCAGACAGGCTGGCTTTCATGTGAACGACCCAGAAACTGGTCGTCGAACTTACTGCCGCATTGCCGAGGAGCGGCTGGTGAGCTATACCCAAAACGTCTTGCATCACGCCGCGAAGGCAACAAGCTCCAATCGTCGGAAGCCTTCTTCTCCGTCCTTTCCTTGTCCGACTCAAGAAGCATCAGCATCGTCTTCCTATCGTCCCCCCAATTCCTCCGAATCGTGCCTGATACAGCAGGTTCAGCCAACACGTGCTGAACGAGCGCACCGCTTTCAATAAGAATGCCAATGACACGTCGCACCAGGTTGCGCTCCTGATGGCTGTTCACCCTTGGCCGCGTGAGCAGAACCTGCAGTGGCGTTAAGCCATCACGGTTCACCAACTTTGGGTCAGCTCCATGTTCGAGCAGGACCTTTGTATCCTCATCGCTGACCCAGCGTTTTTGGAAGAGGAGATGAAGAGGCGTGTCCCCGTGGAGGTCGCCAGCGTTTATATTCGCGCCATGTTGCACAAGCAAGTCCAGCAGAGGCCAATTTATATAGTCATTGATGGTTACAAGGTGGATGGGGCAGACACCTTGAAGGTTCTGCGCGTTCGGGTCCGCGCGGTGCGCTAACAACAGCCGTGCCAGCCTGACATCCGTGTCACGTTCGGGTTCTGCCATAGTAGGCCTGGCGGCAATGTAGTGCAATGGGGTAAGAGCGCCGTCATCGATTGCACCCGCGTCGGCACCCTCTTCTATCAACAAACGAGCACATTCAAGAGATGCCTCGAAGAGTTGATTAGGTGGAAAGAGGAATCCCATGGCATAGTGCAATGGGGTGCGCCCACCTTTATCGAGATGCCATACGCTTCCGTCTCCCGACCGAACTAGGTGATTCATGATACGGGGGCATGATAAGTAGGCGCACAACTGAGTGAGCATGGCCAAATCTACGTCCGGGCCAAAACTAATGAAATTGTTGAAGTAACTAAAACCGAATATTAGAACACGTAAATAAAGAAAAAGCAAAAGAGCGAGTGCACCTGTGGAAGGGCGATAATCTCTTCAAGCGAAGCATGCTCTTGAGGGTAGAGAGCACGTCGCGAGGGTTACATGTCTCATCAACATAGTGAATATGTGCAAGGGAGTAATTTTGAATATACGAGACCAAGGGTGTATACGGTGTGCTGTCCCGGAGGCGGTCTAAAAGACGAGACGCCTTACAACACGTGAAGAAGACGGCGCAATGTTCTTTCTGTATCGACGAGCACGTAAAGTATCGCATAGCCGGGGTATCAAGTCCGTTATCCTGTAGGAGAAAATCTCGCACGGATGCGTGCACGAATTGAACGCCTTCATGGGAAAGCCTGACCAAATTGGCACAGTCATCCACCAGACTTTTCGGATCTGTCACCAGCTTGGAAGCGTCCCATACAGCGTCCATCTCCTCAACAGCAATCGCCTGCTGCAGAAGGTCGAGAGGTACGGGGCCACCATAGGATAGCAGCCACGTGAAAACACGCCTCACGCGAGCGCGACGCGGTTTTATAAGCTCGTATGCCTGATTGAGAGCGCGATGAAAGGTAGCTATCAGTCCCCGAGGGAGCGACTCCAGCGCTACCATGATGTCATGGTCTGTTCTCTGCTCACAGAGATGCTGGATCTGAAGGTTAACCCATAGAAACCTGTGGTGTCCATTAACGAAATCACAGCATAGACGGGAAGAGACTAACATTCCATCAGCCTTGTGAACAAGAGCATCGACAACCTCTTCGAACAGCGTTGGATTCGCGATATGAAGAATGCCCTCGTGCTTTTCAGGATGGAGGACACGCCTATTCACGTAGCGCCGGATGTCCGAAGCGACGTCGGTTTCAGTGATTGTTATGCTCCGCGCTGTCTTAAAACATCGCGAGAACTGCTTCATGGACCGGCTGACGAGGAGGAGTCTCAATTTCATTCGCTCTAGTTTGGGTAATAAAAGACTGAGGGCATCCGCTGGACATTCATCGAGTGCGTCTATGACGACGTATACCCGCTTGAAATGCCAGACAGCTGAATGGATACCATCTTCCAATTCCGGAAAGGTGTGCGACAAACGCGTCTCCAACTGGAGTTGCAGGCACGTAGGGAGCTGTAACAGCAGCTGTCGGTATATTGAACCCAGGATAACCAAAGGTTGTTGTCGAGTTGAATCGTCGTATCGGCAATAGAAGAAGGACACAGCAATGTCGTGGGAAGGCAGGCTTTCCTGACACTTGAAAAGGTCTTCGATTATCAAGGATCTGTCACAGCGGTTTCGTAACGATTTGGGTGGTCGGTCGAAGTTCAAACTCACGTTAACACAGTCTTTCCAGCACCCGCTAAGAATACACATGGCGCTGTTAGCTAGTGGCATCAATATAAAGGACTAAGTGACACGTACGTTTCCCGACTACAAACAACACGCGTTTATCACGGCTACCTGTTACCCAACGTCCATACTCCGGATGACCAAGTAGCCAGCGACCAAAGGGGGGATCGTTCTCGATCCTGGCGTAAACCTCTTCTTGTATGCCTCTGCAGTCAATATGAGGTATGCCGGCAATCAGTTCTCTGAATCTCCGATCTGAATATAAAACTGGTCAGATAATTCGTCAATGAAGCGAGAAGATCAATACCGTTCTCTGAATGCTCAGCGACCTTTGCTTGCCCCCGAAGACCGGCTTCGATATTCTTCAAATGCCCATCGACGTGGTTACGGCTGTCAAGGTCGGTCATTCTGTCGGCGTGCTCGACCTCCTCCCTAAGATCGGACAGTATTTGATCAAGGTTCTGAACTATTTTGAGCATTTTGTCCTGGCGCCATGGGTTGACAGAAGTTGCGAGTATCTTCCATGAGCCTGGAAGCTAGTTAGTCCAGATGGACGATTGGGAAAGTAGTTCAGTCACAGACGCTTTTGATTCCTTGAATGGGGTTTATGGAAGAGGTAGTGGACTTCATGGCAAAAGTCAAGTATAGCACCATAGGCGCGCGCAAGAGCCTGACGGTAAAGCATAAGAGGTTGAAATCGCGTGTCACGGGAACGTACTAGTTGTACCGAGTTGGATTCTTTGTAAAGCACGAGAGCGTAGTCTTGAAAAAAATGTAATCGACGCGAAATATCCGTAAGGGTGGTGACGATCCTGTCAAAGTACTTCGAATGGGAACAAACCACCTTTTCGACGCGTTGACAAGACTCAAATACGCTTCGAGGGAGAAACACATACCGTAAGAATGAACCGTATACATCCCCATACAATGCCGCCCAACTCCGGATGAGAGGAGACACCGGCGTCGATAGCGCTGAAAAACTTGAGGAGGGGCTCAATGATACTGGCTGACCAGTCCAGCGCGAGATGAATCGAATCTTTCGCAAGATATTTCTTCGGTTTGTCCATGACAATGTTCAACAGCTCTTCCGGGGTTGACGCTTTAAATAGAGGCGCGCCGGCGGTATGCTGGAGCTTCTTGATCTGGGATGATAATGCTTGATCGAAAGCTGTCGGGACGTCCATGAGCGGGACTGCGTAGGGTGGTAGCTCAAGACTCACCGGGGATGCTAGGAGGAGTGTTCATAGTGTTGAGAAGAGAAAGGCGTGGGTGAGTTTACGTCCTCACCTCATGTCAAGACAAGGACTGAACAGCGCGTGGCAGTGCATGATGCAAATAGAACTTCTTTGATCTGTGATGATAGTGCCACATCGAAAGCTGTTTGGACCCCATGAGCGGGAAGACATAAGGGGGAAAGCCCATGACTCGCCGAAAATGGTTGGCGAAGTGTCCATGGTACTGGGGAGAGGAAAGCGTGAGTGCCAGGCTGATGGGAAGCAACCCGGCGAAGTCGAGGCTTTATAAGTTGACGAAGATCGCGACCAGCGAGTGGCGGTACATGGCGAATGTGAATACGGTATGAAGTGTACCTCCCAAGCTGTACGGGCACAGACGTGTGGCCGTGTCCAGGAACGTGACGGACGTAAGGATCGTCAGTGGCTGTGGTGCCGTGTCTATACTTGTTTACTTCAGCGCTACTTCTGCGCCCCAATCAAACGATCTCCAGATTATCCGTGGCGATCTTTTCGGGCATATGTAATCCTTCGTGATGGCTTCTGCTTTGCTTGGGCTTTAACACTCTCAATTATTTAAGTGAGGCTCGACCATTGACTTTGCTCATGGGGAGTCATGGCGAGAAGAACGACGTGGTACTTGCGCCATACCGCCTTGAAGTATCCCGCTCCCGGGAGGCTGCCATGAAGAGACTCTGTCCGCGGCTTTTGATGCGGTAAACGGTGTTCAGGCGCTTCGGAGTATACGAAGAGACATGACATGGAGGCTCGGTATTGTTACCACCTGAGCGCCATAGCTGGCAAAGTAGAACGTGCCGGTGGATCGAAGTTCGAAATGAGGACCAAAGAGATCACACAGCGCGAGATAACAGGTTGGACGGACTCAGTTCCGTGTCTTGATTCGACCCATTCCGTGTCCGACGTCGATACGTTACCTTGTCCATCAGCCAAAGTTGTAGATTGAGTCCAGTCATCATGGCGTGAAAAAACGTTTATCGTGCCAAGCAGACACAAACACGACATCTTTGTTTACCGCCATCATCGACTCTACAGCATATCTACCATGGCTCTTTCCTCAACGAACTCTCGTGCTTTTCTTGTCTTGTCAGTCAAATGTTGCTTGGTTCTTATAGTTCAACGATTACGACTTTACCTTGAGGGTTGAAAGGAGGAAAACTCTGCGCCTAGGCTACGTTTGTCACTCCTCCGGCTGTCTTGGCCTTGTATCCACCAAGATTTCTCGATTTCTTACCGCGAAGCAACAGTTCAAGGACCAGATGAAAGAACGCATGCTGGTCCTACTCCCTTATGCCTGAGACGATCTTGCATCGTTACCCTCGTGAAACCAACGTTCTTCAATAAAGAACTGACAGCTCTTCCTTATGGTTCGTCTTCCCCTTAGCATCGGTCTGTTCGCTTGTCCAATGTTTTTATTTAGGACACCCCGATTCGAAGCGTACGAGCACGCTTCAAGATATCGCTACGTTATTCCACTCCAAAAACCGGCTTGACTGGCAAAATCTCCGCCACAATCCCCGCTGTGTTCCACCCCTCCTTCGTTGTCGGTCACCGTACCCAACGCGATACAAGCCGACCTCTCTTCGATAGTTAAATACGCTGGGCAAATCCCGCGGCGTTTCCGGAATTCTTCGATAGGCTGAGCTACTTACGAACGGCCTAGTTGCTTTTCGATATCCCACCTGTCCAACTGTCCACGTCTGTGTCCTCATCTTCAATCCACATCCACATTCTCAGCACGCTGATATCACAGAGGCTAAAGCGAGCCAAGTACCACGCCACCGACTTTGCTCACAACGCCGTGAGTGCGTCATACCAGCTCAGCTCCTTGGAGGAGAACATGACGGCTTGGCCTCGGTGACAGAGACTTCGTCCGGTCCTCAGCAATCCATTCGTACCTCGATAGCGTCCAGTTCAATTGACTGAGTCCAGAGGAAAGTATCTTTTGATTCAACCGAATCCATGTCCGACGCCGACAACGAACTATTCATCAAGCCATCCATGTTTGACCCTAAATACACTGAGTACGGCCCTTCATTCAAGAGTAAGACGTACCCGTTCTGATACGTCCACGACGAAGAGCGCAAGTATGAGGTGTTAATAGGCAGCTTGTAAATCATATCTAGGGATCCGAATAGAATGCTCGTTGTCGCTGAAAGATAAGTCGCTCCCTCTGCGAATTCAGAATAAGACCTGTAAATAATGACCGGTCAGCATCTGGAATAGATGTAAGAGTTGGCTAGTAGTACGTACAGCACACCCCCCTTGAACATAACAGCGAAGGAAGAGCAAACACTTGCAGAGATTGAGGTGGCCACACGCAAGACGAACGGACCGGCGCTGCACTGATAAAAGAGACGAGATGTAATTCCTAGGCTATATACACCCAAACTCGAATAAACCAAAAAGACTACAAGTTACATTCCTATTACAAGTATGGTGCGATGTTCCGCAACACGCTACATTTCATTCCACAAAGCAAGACAAATAATAGCACAAAAAAAGAAAAAAGCATACAGAACAGATCATTACACTTTTTTGAATCACCTCCAATCTCGACCAACGAGTTTTCCATATTGCTGCTGCGGTGGCTGGGGATGCACCTGCGGCTGAGGCTGCTGTCTCCTCCTCCTCCCGCCCCTGGGCTGCTTCTGCTTTTGGGCGGACCTGCGACTCGGGGAGAGATCAACAGCAGGGGACGACACATCAACCCATCCAGGTCCGACATCGATCCATCCCGGCTTTCTCATGCCAGGACTAGGCGTTCCGCGACGGGCAAGGACATCAAGCATGTCCTTTCTCCTCCGGGGTGTTTTAGGCGGTCGGACAACGAACGGGTCGCCTTCGTCACTGTCGCTGCTGCCAAAGATGCGACCTGGGGTCTCGTCACCCTCGAATGGCTGGAACGGTAGCTCGTCAACACCAACAAGCCAGCCCTGGGCGTCTCGGCGTACACGGACTGAGACAAAGGTGCGGGCTGCGGGGTTGAGCGGTGCGGGGGTGGTGGGTGTTCTTGGAGGAGACGCCGAAGAGGTCGAGGAGGAGGAGGAAGACGATGAGGGGGACGACACGGGGGATGAAGCGTGCGGAGAGGGAATACCGTCAAAGAAAGCGTGGAGGAGGGTTGTATGTCGCAGGGGAGAGGGTGATGGCGACGGGGATGGCGGCGTGTACACATACGACGGAGGATATGGATAGGAGGATGGGGCGGAGGACGGGGAGAAATGGAATCCAACGTCGGCCTCATAGCGGGAGAGCGTGTCGAGGGCGCCGCGAACACCTGGGAGGGCGGGGTTGAGGTCGATGGCGGGGGTTGCGGGAGGAGAGGTCCCAATAGCGGATGGAAGGAGAGGACCGACGATGGAGGATTGAAAGGTCCATGATACGCCTGCGTAAGGAGTCTTCCACCAGTCTTTGTCCCTTTCCTGCTCCGTTTCGCTGGGTTCATCTACTGCTGTAGTATCCATCAAACTCGGGCTGTCGCTGTCCTGCACATCCATGGTCGTCGTAGAGGGCACGGTCAGGGACGAGGCCCGCTCTCGTGGTACTACGTTCATCGCTGCCGCCACTGCACGTTCTAGCGGTACGCTCATCGTCGTGGCACGGTCTGGCGGGACGCACATCTCCTCTCGCTCTGGCGGCACACTCATAGCCCTCGGTACCATCGGCCACTGGTCCTCGTCGCCCATCGCCGTAGCCAACAGTGCTATCGCGACGATCCCTGCTCGCTAGGCGCTAAACGGGCGGGTAGCGTCAAAGCAAGGCAAAGGCTGTCTACGCAAGAGTGCACTCACAGCCTGGTCCGTGCACTAGCTCTGATAGTCGGATATGGTAAAGCACGCGTTTGTTGTATGGCTGTTAGAGTGAAAGGCGCAGGAGTGGCATCTAGTCGTGGTGGGAGTCAATGAGTCAGCATAGGGTGCGTGTGCCCTTATACACTCGTCGGCGCGTGTTCGGATCACGAGTCATCAACTCACGCCCGTCGCTGAGCGTCGTCCTAGTGGAAACGAGAGCGGCGGTTGGGTGCGCATAGTGCATGACGGCCGTTGTTGCTTGCGACGTATCCCGCCGGTCGTCGCAGTATCCATTTGCCGCAAAGACCAAACAAACACGGCAAGGGCGGCACGGCCCGGGAACCGTAGTTTGCTTTCCGCCACATCATGGCGGCCAAGATAACTATCACCCAAGACCTCCAGACAGGCGATGGAACCACAACCACTTCTTGCGTACCAAGCGACGACTACTGGATAATACCTTTGGACCCTCCTCTCCTAGGATCAGATATCGTAATGCGATTAAAATATCATCATCACTTCCCTTTTCAACTAAAAATCGCCTTCCTGCCTTTACTAGCGCTTACGGCTAGGCTTTGCGTATCTTCGAGAACATCCGACACAGTCATCCGTCTTGTCTGCCTCCATCATGATCCCGCCTGGAACAATACACTGCGAGTACAAAGGCACGATCAGCGTCTCCCCTCCAGATATAAAAACCGGGTTCGTTCGTTTCCTGTAATTTATTATTCTTCTTTCCCAATCTCTAAATCGACGCTCATCCTCACCGCCCGCGACTGAAAAGTCTACTATCAGAGCGTCTCCTCGATCAAAGCCGAGAACATCCCTTTCCCCGTTATTATTCTTCCTTTCTTCTATCTCGCTACTACACAATCCCGACTCTGCGACTATTACTCCTTCAACCACGTCCCACCCCATGCAGCCCCTTTTCTTGGCCTTAATCATCATCGTAGGTCAGTGCCAATCATTCATTCCAGTCCCTCATATAAACCTGACGAAACAAACAGCTATGTTCTCTGCTGTCAGCCTGGCAACGATCGCTTTCTTACGCTTCCCGCGTAATAGGGGACCCGAGGCGCACGAAATGGGTCGATTTGCCTAGTAGTTAAGGATGCCACCTTTTATCGAGCCGCTTTCCATCTATTCTGTACTCGCTTCTCTTGACATTACAAGTGTTCTTGACCATGTTGTAGCTCTAAGAACCGAAAATCGCTTTTGTGAATCCATCCTTTCCCCGAGGCTACTGTACTACTGGGTGGCGCCTTCGCATCCACGACTGTAGTACTACAGAGCTAGAGCGTGGTGCTTACAAAGTCTTGATTAAAGGTTGCGGCGTCTAATCGTAGTAACTTCATGGTGTTGCCGTGTCCTCAGTTCCATGGCCTAGAAACCACGAGATTTACAAACGATAATCGTTCTCCTCGGAGAGCACGATGTATCAAGCTAGTTCCATCGTCAGCCGAGAGCAACGGCCAAAGTGAAAGCCCAAGGGTTCTACGATGTTCGAGGCATCGTACGGCGGCATGCAGAGTAACAAGGGAATGATATTCATGGAAATACAAGTACTTACAGCGTGCTCATGCGGCTGTATGTACATTATAGCACTCATGCACCTCGATACAATTAAGTGATGAACACGCATCGGGGCGGGCGGCTCGGCGTTCCTGTAGGCTTCGACTTCGATGACAGTGGCTTACGTCCTTACACTGCGGATCCTCTCTCCAATCAGCGCTACTCATCGTGACGACTGAATGCTCGAGACGCTTCCAGTGTGGGCTTCAGCTAGATGGGGATAACCAGGGGTGAGAACAATAGACCTTTAAATTTCCCACATGCGGCTGTGTCACTCTTCTTCCTTCAACCCAACACATCTCTAGTTCGCCTTTCGACGCCATATATCATCAAAGTTAGCTCTTCATTTTGATCGTCCGAAAGCTGTCTCAAGTTCTGAATCGAAAAATAGCACTGATCTGAACTTCGCATTTTTGATAGCCACTTCATAGCCTTCATTACAACATGGGCTCCCCAAGTATCTTGAAACTCAAGGTAAAAAAGGTCCCCATCGACGATCCACAGAGATACTGACACTCTCCAAAGAAAGCCGCCTTATCATCTCCCTCCAATGCGCTCAACAACATCCCTCAGGTGGCGACAATCGTAACCCGACAAACCAGCCACTTCTCCCACCTTTCCGAAATCATAAAGTTCTGGTTCCGCGCTGCAATATCTACCAGCGCACTTCTCTCCCTAGACCTCACCTACCTCCGCCTTCACGCTGCTTGTCTCCACGCTCTAAACGACTACGCGCATCACGGTGGCGACGACGGGCAGGTCATCCGTCGCCACTTTCTCGATCTCTGGCCTCTCCTCTCCGCATACTCCGCCAAACTCTTCTCCGAGTTCTCATCAAACCTAGAAGAGCTAACATTCTCCGAATACATCCCCGCCGTCCTCGACCCACTCTCCATAATCATCGGGGACATGACCCATCCCACAGTCGACGTCGACAACCTCTTCTACAACGGCCTCATGTCCGACACTGTAGTCAACTCCATGGTCAAGTCATGGATCAAAATATTCAGCCGCGTAGAGAGTTATGGCAATGCGCACCAGAGCATGCGGTGGTGTCTAACCTCCACGATGACAAAAGACCACGACCTCCACGGCGACAACCGCAGATACATCCCCCTCTTCGAATCTATCCCTCTCGACATATCCATCTCTTGCGTTCACCGCGCCAAAGACATGCTCCGCCCCACCAACAAGAACTCAAAAGACATCGCAGCGACACTCTACTTCCTCATCCTCACCTGCTCCACCCCCGCACCCCTCCGCGTAATGTTCTTCCACCACGGAACCCTCATCACCGTATTCAAATACCTCTCCTCCATCGCTCGTAAACCCCCTCAAGCTGAAGCCGAAAACATATCCCACGCCTGCTTGACGTACCTCGAGCTAGGTTTGAACGAAGCCGATCGGGGTCTTATCCCTCTATTCAACCTCCGCGGCCTACAAACCTTGCTTTTACCCCGTAACTGCGTCATCGGGTCGATGGCTTTGTACATGTACAAGCTCATCGACACGATGAGCTTGCAGTGCATCGATCCGGATGTTTATCGACACGTCGAGAGAGTCTTGCGAGAGACAATGCCGACTTTGGATATGGCTCAACTGCCTGAAGAGATCCGTAGGCCGCTTGAGGTACTCATCGCCACCATGAAGAAGCTTGCGCCAGCGATGCTACACGCTGATGTTCGTCAGTTCCGGCTGTGCTCCGTTGAGAAGGTACGGAATTTTCGCTTTCAACCGAAACGTCCTACTAAGTATTGAACTTGTGGAACATATAGTGTCGAGCGAAGGCATGCTCGTACCTCTGCAGCGGCTGCAAACGCGTCTTCTACTGTTCTCCGAGTTGTCAAAAGTCGGACTGGGCTTCCCATCGAAGCAAGTGTCGAGACACATCAGACCGTTATCGCTGTACGCACTTTCTCCCCATCCATCTGAATTGAACCCTTACTTACACCCATGGCAGTCGGCACCTCCCTAGCTCTATCCCGATACGATCCCGACGGTGGCTGGCGCACAGCCTTCTTCGACCACCTCGTTCAATACGAACTCTTCAAAGGGCCCCGGCGCACTGAAATCGCCGAACGACGAGCCTCATTTATCAGTCAACACCCACTCCTCCTCCCACGCGAAGTCGCACTGGAAATCGACTTTAAAACCGCCACCTGGTCCGTGAGGGTATTCCAAGTCACCGACCACACAATCTTACAACGCCTCGCTGGCTGTCCTCCCGATGCCGTAGCCGTCCTGTGGGCAGTGCCGCTCCCGAGCTTAAACGAGATTACACGCGGATTTTGCATCTTTGAGGGCGAAAAGCTGATGCCATGTGGCCCGTTTGGTAGAAAGATTATAGCGATGTAGTCTACTAGAGGCTGTGTACTTACTTACTTTCATCAATTGAAACCGCGATGATGATCATGAACGTCTCCTAGTCCTCGATCACTGCTCCTCTCCTCCTTCCACCCACCATCATGGGCCTCCGCTACATCCTCACTTGCTGCTGTAAGCCCGTCTTCCTCCCTCCCGACAACCACACACGCCTCATCCTCATCCTCATCCTAGACTGCTGCCACCTCGCCGACCCAGGTCGGAAGCGCAAAATCAGGCCCGATCCCCGCGAAGACATCGTGGACCAACAGTTCCAGTCTAGAGTCTACACCAGAGACGACACCGGGAGGATTCATATTCATGTCCAGCCAGAGCCGGGGTCAAGGATGGTCAGTCTTAATGGGTCCCCGATACCGATAGGAGGCGGGACGCCTGGAGAGGGTTCGTCAAGTGGAGCGTCGGGAGCGCCTGGAGAGGGTTTACCGGGGTATGTTTTTATGATGGGCTTAGCGCGTTCGTCGCTGATACTTAATTGTGGAGATCGTGATCCTACTTTGTCTCCCCCGACACGCTTTCCGACCGGACCTCCTTTTCATTCGAGTAACACTGGACCGCCTCTTCCAGGATTCGTAGGTCTGCGTTTCTATTCCTTTTCGATGTCCATTTAATCTTTCCGAAAAGCCTCTCGTTTACACGACATCCTCGGATGCGTTGTCTCTTGTACTTTGGCAAGTAACCCAGTCGACGCCTTGACTCTCTGCTCAAACAACCAACGCCACAGCTGTATGCCATATTTATATCACGGCAGTCGGACGTTTGCTAGACGATTGTGCTCACGAATATCTGCATTTTTTGCTCAATGTACCCTGTCAACGAATGGAATAAACTCGCGTTTATAAGTCGTTGAGTACTCAAAGCTGAAGAAGGGAGAAGTCATTACGAAGGATTACATATGCCCGAGAAGAGCGCCTCTGATACTCTGGAGATGTCCTTTACGTCGCGCAGCGCGTTTGTTTGGAGAGATGAAATAAACAACTACAGACACGTCACCACAGCCACTGACGATCCTTCGCACGGCTGTCACGGTCCTTTACACGTCCAACACAGCCACACGTCTGTGCCTACAGTTTGGGACGTAGACATCAAACCGTATTCACAAGGTACTGCCACTCGCTGGTCGTGATCCCCATACACCTATAGAACCTCAACTTCGTCGGGTTGAGGCTACGAGGCCATGCCTCACATCGGCCTGGCCTTCAGGCTTTTCTCTCCCTAACGCCGTGGACACTTCACCAAGCATTTCCGGTGAGTCATGAGCCTGTACCTGTGCCCTCACGCTCATGGCATCAAAGAAGCGCTATTTACATCATGCACTGCCACTCGCTGTTCAGTCTGTCTTGACATGATGCACGGAGGTAAACTCGCCCAAGCTTCCTCTCCTCAGCACCATGAACACTCCGCCCAGCATCTCCGGTAAGTCGTGAGCTCTCACCCCACGCCCACCCGCTCATGGACGGCCCATCAGCCTTCGGTGTGGCGCTATCAGAACAGATCCAGAAGCCCCGGCTTACAGCTGGTGCGCCTCTATTTACAGCGTCAACCCCAGAGGAGCTGTTGAACATTATTACTGCCCAAACGGATAATTATTTGGCGAAAGATTCGATTCATCGAACGCTGGACTGGTCAGCCAGTATCATCGAGCCCCTCCTCAAGTTTTTCAGCGCTCTCGACGCCGGTGTATCCTCTCATCCGGAGTTGGGCGGCATTATATGGGGATGTATACGCTTCATTCTTACGGTATGTGTTTCTCCCTCGGGGTGTCTTCCAGTGTCCTAAACGCGTAGTGAAAGGTGGTTTGTTCCCATTCGAAGTACTTTGACATGATCGTCACTACCCTTACGGATATCTCGCGTCGATTACATTTTTATCAAGACTACGCGCTCGTGCTCTACCAAGACTCCAGCTCCGTACAAGAGGTACGTTCCCATGACACTCTATTTCAACCTCGCCTTCATCACCGTCAGGCTCTTGCACGCGTCTATGGTGCTATACTCGACTTTTGCCATGAAGTCCACTACGTCTTCCACAAACCTTGCTCAGGGAAACAAAGGGGTCTGTCGCTGGATTGCTTTCCCAAGCGTCAATTTGGATTAACCAGCTTCCAGGCTCGTTGACGACACTCGCCATTTCTATCCAGCCATGGCGCGAGGCCAAGATGCGCCAAATTGTTCACGAACTTGATCAAATAGAGTCCGCTCTCAAGGAGGAGGTTGAGCACACCGACAGAATGACCGACTTTGACACCCGCAATCACGTCGATGGGCATTTGAGGAATATTGAAGCCGGTATTCGGGGGCAAGGAAAGGTCGCCGAGCATTCGGAGAACGGTATAGATCTTCTCGCTTCACTGACGAATCATCTGACCAGTTTTATATCCAGATCGTCGATTCAGCGAACTAATTGCCGGCATACCTCATACTGACTGCAGAGGCATACAAGAAGAGGTTTACGCCCGCATCGAGAATGATCCCCACTTCGGTCGTTGGTTACTCCGCCATCAGCGGTACCAAAATTGGGTAAAAAATAACAATTGTAAACGCTTGTGCGTAGTTGGGAAACGTACGTGTTGCTTAGTAGTTTATATTGATACTAGCTAACAGCCCTATGTATGTTCTCAGCGGGTGCTGGAAAGACTGTGTTAACGTGAGTTTGAACTCTGAGCGATAACCCAAATTCTTGTACTAAAGCGCCGTAACAGATCCTTGATAATTCAAGATCTTCTACTCAGGCGTCAGGAAAGCCGACCTGACGATAACATTGCCGTTTGCTTCTTCTACTGCCGATACGACGATCCAACTCGACAACAACCTTTGGTTATCCTGGGTTCAATATACCGACAGCTGCTGTTACAGCTCCCTACGAACCTGCAACACGAGACGGAGATACCTTTGTCGCCCACATTTGGGGAACTGGTGTCTGCTTTTCCTCGGGCCGTCCGCCATTTCAGGCTGGTCTACGTTGTCATAGACGCACTCGATGAATGTCCAGCGGATACCCTCGAGCTTTTAATACCCCCGCTAAAGCAGCTGGAATTAAATCTCCTCTTCGTCAGCCCGCCGGCTTTGCCCTTCCGGCGATATTTCATGATTGTGCAGACTATATCAATCACCGATACAGACGTTGCCTCAGACATCAGGCGCTACGTGCATAGGCGTGTCCACAATCCTGGAGAACACGAGGCCGCTCTTCATATTGCGAACCCAGCGCTGTTCAAAGAGGTTGTCGATGTTCTTGTTAAGAATGCTGATGGAATGTGAGTCTCCGCCTGTTTATGTCGTGGTCTTATTAACGGATGTCATAGGTTTCTATGGGTTATCCTCCAGATCCAGCATCTCTGTGAGCAGAGAACGGACCATGACATCATGGTGGCGCTGGAGTCGCTTCCTCGGGGACTAATAGCCACCTTTCATCGCGCTCTCAAACATGCATACGAGCTATCAGAGCCGCGCCGCGCGCGCGTCAAGCGCGTATTCACTTGGCTGCTGTCCTATTGTGGCCCGGTACCTCTCGACCTTCTGCAGCAGGCGATTGCCGTTGACGAGATGGACACTGTATGGGACGCTTCCAAGCTGGTGACAGATCCGCAAAGTCTGATGGATGACTGTCCCAATTTGATCAGGCTTTCCCATGAAGGCGTCCAATTCGTGCACGCATCCGTTCGACATTTTCTGCTACAAGATAACGGACTTGATACCCCGGCTATGCGATACTTTTCATGCACGCCGATACAGCAAGAATATTGCACCGCCTTCTTCACGTGTTGTAAGGCGTCTCGTCTTTTAGACGGTCTTGGGGACGACGTATCATACACACCCTTGATCTCGTATATCCAAAACGACTCTCTTGCACATATTCGCCATGTTGATGAGACATGTGACCCTCGTGACCTGCTCTCTACCTTCAAAAGCATGCTTCGCTTGACGAGATTATCACCCTTCCACAGGTAGACTTGCTCTTTCGCTCTTTTCTTACTTCTAAAGATCGGTTTTAGTCTTTTCGACGATTTCATCAGTTTCGGCCCTGGAGCAAACTTGGCCATGCTCACTCATCTGTGCGGTTACTTATCGTGCAGCCGTCTCCTGAGTCACCTACTTCGATCGGGAGAGGGAAGTGTACGGCATCTCGATAGTGGCGGGCGCACACCATTGCACTATGCGACGGGACTCCTCTTTCCACCTATCCAATTCACCGAATTATCTCTCGAATGTGCCAGTTTGTTACTCCAGGAGGGTGCTGACGCGGATGCAAAGGAAGACAACGCGCTCACCCCATTACACTACCTCGCAACCAGGCCTACTATTGCAGCAGCACCCTTGGCAGAATTCAAAGACAACACCGAAGTCCATTTGGCAGAGACGTTGTTGGAGCACGGCGCGGACCCGAACGCACAGAATCATCAAGGTGTCCGCCCCGTCCACCTTGTAACCATGAATGACTACGTAAATCGGCCTCTGCTGGAACTTCTTGTAGAATGTGGTGCGAATATCAACGCTGGCGACTTGCACGGGGACACGCCTCTGCATCTCCTCTTCCGGAAAGCCTGGGTCAGTGAGGCAGATACATCGCTCCTGCTCAAGGACGGGGCTGACCCGAACTTGAAGAACCACGCTGGCTTGACACCGTTGCAGGTTCTACTGACACGGCCAAGGATGAAGAGGAATTACGAACGCGACCTGGTCCACCGTGTCGTTGACATTCTTCTCAAACGGGGCGCACTCGTTCAACAGCATGTGTTGACCGAACCTGTCGTATCCGCTATGATTCGAAGAAATTGGGGGAATGATAAGAAGTTGATGCAGATGTTGCTTGTGTCGGACGACGAAAGGACGGCTTTTGACAATTGGAGCCGCCGGCGTGTGGTAATGGGTCCTGTATATAGTTCACCACCCGCGCCTCTGCAACGAGGCAGTTTCGGCGGCCAGCTTCAGAGTTATTTACATGCAAGTCTGCCTCCCTGGTGAGAGTTGAACTTGCGTATCGTTTCGGTATGAACTGTAGTTCTTAAAACTTTGTATATCTGCTGGGGAAGAATTTACGGCGTACGGCGCATTTGCTCAAGGGACATTATCGAAGAGAGTCGTCATCTGGTCACGATTCATGCTGTCCCGAGGACTTAGCGGTCGGTGATATCTTGAAGCAATATGGCGCAGTGCTCGTACGTTGCGAATGACACTGTCTACGCAAATGTTAGATCGCTGAGGCTATTAAGAAGACGAACCTCATTGAAGACCGAGGCGTCGCCGTTCTCCAATGCCGCAGGTTTGTTCTCCAATTGTAACGATACCTCAGTATATTACTATGGGAAGGGCTTAGGGAGTACATCGACCTTATTCGACGCGTCAACGTCCACGGAACCATTCGGTCCGTCCATCCACGCGCTCTGTGACACCTTTTTTTCCTGAAGGCTGTGAGGACGGCGTGCTAGTTCCTCCACATGCCGAAGGCATCTCACTACTTTCGTCGTTCGCCTAGACCCGCAGCATCAGGAAAAAGCCTCCCAGGTATTCTGGGGAAAATCCTGCACTAATTAGTACTATTCTCAGGAATCATGCTAATCCCGTTAAGTTACACGGATTAGGTACAATTAGTATCTTCTTACCCGCAGGTTGAACTAATCTCAATGAAAAGTTCTCATATCCCAAGAGATATCCAGCAGATATCGCACAAAAGTAAGTGGGGCCCAAAAAAAGTGCATTGATCTAGATAATTGCGACATGTATCGGGACTGCCTCAAACAGTGAGAATATGGAAAAGAAGAGGGTCTTTGACCCATCGTGACGAGCGGCTTCGTTCTCATCGCGGTCCTGCATACTCATTACCTCACGCGTGTCGCGTATCGAGACGATCGACGCTCTTGCTACGGTTGCGTAGCATCGACACCTGTGAGTGAGAACAATAAGTCAAATGAAAGCACGACGCAAACGAGAATAAGATACCTCCAAAGAAGCCACCCTTCTCGGCATAGTGTAGTACGGAACGAACTATACCGCGAGTTAGGCTTGAGGGCGACGATGAATGTAACAAGACAGGTGCACCGTTCAACGCCGTGTCTTGACGATTTATCCAGAGGCGGCCGCGGCCCGTACCGAGAGTCGCTGTGACAGCAATGGGTTCAAAAATCGGAGAAGACCGAATCAACGACTCACCGTATCAGTCGAGGCGGCGAGCTTCCAGTCCAACATTCCCAGCTCGTGTCTAGTAGTGAGTGGTGACGGTAGCGCGCTGGTCGACAGTGTCCGCAATGATTGTGTGAAATATTGCTTGGCGCCGTCTGTGCATGATGGGTGCCATAGCTGAGTAACCGAGTCACCAGTGAGGACGACAGCAGGCTCCGCGCACATAGAGAGCGCCTGTAAGAGCATGGAGACAGAGGGCTTGAAGACTAAAAGAGGCGGACGAGAGGATGACGAAAAGGGAGGACGGAACCCACCATATTTTGTTCTTTGCGTTTGCCTGCACAATGGGCACAGGTTATCTCCAGGAAGTAAAGCTTGCCGCAAGTGTAAGACTCGCGGGTTGTACTGGTCATCTGCGATAGTCCTGTATAGCCTTAGGTTGCGAGTCGACGTGACCGTGGTCGGATTGTCGAGGAAGAAGTGTCCATGTCCGAACAGGTGCAAACTGGACCAAGGCGTTTGTCGAAAGGGATGTGGGTGAGTCCAGAGTTTGTTGTCAAGTCGCCGCCCAAAGTCCGGCCCAGGTCCAGCCCAAGTCATGGCCCGTGCGTGGGATCGAGCTACGCCCACGTGCATGTTGTCCATTTCGTTTTTTGAACTCCGCGTTCAACCATCTTTCCTTCTTCCCACTCGCTTCGTTCTAGAGTGCCCATTCTCCCTTCGTTCAGCATTCCCCGAGCCTTCCGACTAGCGACGACCACACATATGGCAGCCATGCCATCAATATCTACCGTTGTTTAACGGCTTGCGAAGCTTAGAACGTCACACTCGCATTGACGACCAAGTTTTATTCGCACTAGTTGCAAGCGCGTAAGCTCAATGAATACTTCTTTGTGGGCTCTTTCCTTTCACATCCTTCACAGGCCCTGTTCATCCTTTCCTAGATGATTTCTGCGCCCCGCGGGTCCTCCACGCCTGCTGACTTCCAAGTCTCACATCATTCGGCGAGATCGGAGAGGACAATAGGCGGGCAAGCCGCGACATATTCTAGCCCACATACTAATCTGTCTTGCAGATTTCCAGTAGTTCGTCCTTCAAGAAAACCGGAACTCATGTCGTGGGTGACCTCGATCGGTAGCGAAGTCCAGCTGTCTTATCTTTGTAGCTCCCCGTCGCTGAGTGCGCGGCCTTTCTTCTGAGAGGAGGATGCGTGAACAAGCCGCGACATATTTGAAGTGCGCGTTGTTACCTACTCTTCGCCTCGTCACTGACATGTCTGTGTAGATTCGCAGTCTTTCAACATTCAAAGAGACCGGACTTGCGTCAAGACTCTGGAGGTAGTTGCCCGCCATGCTTATGCTCGTTCTTAATGCAGTGCCGCCACGGAGCATCATGGAAACAGTGTAGAATTATTGTCGCTGGCCACGGTAACTGCCACTGCTCTCATTCTACACTGACCATCTGTAAGGCTTTGTTCTCTCGTATTCGCTCCGCATCACCCGTAAGTCAACAGTTGTTGCCTTAGATCCTGCTAATGTTTTTACAGTCTCCATGGAATGATCCTGTAACTCGACGGTTACCCCCTGCCCCGGTGACTAATCGTCGGCTCATTTCCTTCCAGGGCTCCTCTGTGTGCTACGGTCGTGTATCCTCTCTTGTTGCATGCTTGTTGTGTAGCTTCATGTGATCCTCATTTGTAGCTACGTAGTATATCCAAAGTAGACCTGTAGACAGCTATTTGCAATGTGATGCCTCATGGCCGGTGTTTACTATCATTTGCATTGGTCTGCACTAGCTAAAGGCTACCTACTGAGAATAATAGGCTTGAGGTATGATGTTCGTTTGCCAACAATCCTTGAGATGTTGGTTGAAAATATGCCGCTTTTCCTTACTAATCCAGCTGAAAGAGCCAGGGGACCTATTTAAAAAGTAAAACTTTGACAAATGGTGCTATTCCTTCTAATAGAGGCAGAATAGGCAGATTAGTCCTCTTCTACAGCTAATCTCAAAATATTACCTGGGCACCTTTTTCCTGATGGCCACTATCATGCCAAGTCGGCTGTGTACGACATACTATCGGCGAGATAGCTGTATTACACGTCAGTAAGGCGGCAACGCTGCCACATGTGAATCCTTTCCTTAAAGCGCCTTCTTCTTCGAAGTCAGCCCCGAGCACTAGTACGCCCGACTTGGAAACACATCCTGAGCAGGTGGCTGTGTACATCGCAGTTGTGGCGGTACGCACTTGAGTGCGAAATTTCACCTCCGACGTAAGTAGTGCTATGCTTACTTAGATGGTCCATATGCCCTCCATCCACTCGGAGATTGGAAGAACAAAAAGGTCGCTAGCGGCTCTACACTCAGTTGTTTGCTGAATCGGCCCGGAGACCGAAGAGTTGCCGCCGGCCGGCAATCCATTTTCCTCCCTCCCCTCATCCGAAAAATTCCCTTCCCTTCCCTGCTGCGCGCCCCCTTCGTTGCTCTTTCGTGGCTCAATATTGCTTTCGATTAGGTTCCGGCCTGTTGACCCTTGGAAATCGGTTCGAACGCCTCCGGATGTCTATTTAGCTGTCAGTGCAGTCTTCTTACATAACTTATTCGACCTGACTTTCGTTGCTGTAGGACTCCCTGGTTGACACTTCCCTCATTTCCGATAGGCTCACAAGCCACATGATGGCCTTCCGTTTGTTAACTCTACAGCCCAAGTCGCGTCACATCGAATTCGCATCACGAACTGCCACTCGCTGATTATGATCTTTCGTCCACGATGGAATCACAACTTTGTCCCGTGCACAGCCTTGTGACATGATGCGAGGACGTAACTCACGCGCCTCTCTCCTCAGCACCATGAACACTCCAACTCCGCCTAGCATCTCCGGTGAGTCTTGAGCTCTCACCCTACGCCCTCCTGCTCATAGGCGTCCCAATAGCTTTCGATGAGGCACTATCAGCACATATCAATAAGCTACAGCTTCCTGCTACCGCACCTTTATTCAAAGCGTCAAACCCGGAGGCGCTCTTGAACATTATCACGGCCGAGACGGATAATTATACGGCGAAAGATTCGATTCATCGGGCACTGGACTGGTCAGCTAGTATCATTGAGCCCCTCGAGAAGTTCTTCAGCGCTATCGACGCGGGTGTCTCGTCTCATCCAGAGGTCGCCGGCATTGTATGGGGATGTATACGGTTCATTCTTACGGTATGTGTTTCTCCTTTGAAGTTTTCCAGCCCCCTAAATCTGTAAAAAAGGTGGTTTGTTCCCACTCAAAGTACTTTGACATGATCGTCACCACCCTTACGGATATTTCGCGTCGATTGCACTTTTATCATGACTACGCGCTCGTGCTTTACAAAAACTCCAGCTCCGTACAACAGGTACGTTCCCATGACGCGCTGTTTCAACCTCTTATGCTTTAGCGTCAGGCTCTTGCACGCGTTTATGGTGCTATACTTGACTTTTGCCATGAAGTCCACTACGTCTTCCATAAACCTCGCTCAGGGAAACAAAGAGGTCTGTGGCCGAAGTTCTATACCAATCTTCAATCTAGACTAACTAGCTTCTAGGCTCGTTGACGACACTCGCCATTTCTGTCCATCCTTGGCGGGAGGCCAAGATGCGTCAAATAGTTGACGAACTCGATCAAGTACAGTCCCATCTCAAGGAGGACGTCGAGCATGCCCACAGAATGATCAACCATGACAACCGCAATCGCAACGAGGACTCGGTCATTCACATTAAGGCGGCTGTACGGTATGTACAGGAACAAGGAAAAGCTGCCGGCGACCGCACAGACAGGCAGGAGAACGGTAAATCTTTTCCCTTAGGCAGCTGTGCATGTTGCCGACGAGTTTTACATCCAGCACGTCGCTTCAGAAAGCTGATTGCCAAGATACCTTATGCTGACTATGAAGGCATGCAAGAAGAGGTTTATGCTAAGGTCGAGAATGATCCCCGCTTTGGTCATTGGTTGCTCGATCGTCCGGAGTACAAATATTGGATAGGTAGCATGAGTCAATGCGTGTTGCAAGTAGTTGGGAAACGTATGTGTTCCTAGTCTGTTTATGTTGATACCGGCTTACAATGCTTTGTTGTTAGCGGGTGCTGGAAAGACTGTGTTAACGTGAGTTCGAACTCGGCCGACAAACGAATTTGTTGTACTAAAGCGCCGTGACAGATCCTTGATAATCAAAGACCTTCAAAGGCGCCAGGAAGGCCTACTTCCCCATGACGTTGCTGTGTCCTTCTTCTACTGCCGATACGACAATCCAGCTCGACAACGACCTTTGGATATTCTGGGTTCGATATACCGACAGCTTCTGTTACAGCACTCACCGTATCGGCAACACCAGTTGGAGCCGCATATGTCGTATACCGTTTCAAGACTAATAGATGCTATTAATCAGGCAGTCAAGCATTTCAAGGCGGTATACGTCGTTGTAGACGCACTTGATGAATCTCCAGCGGATGCCCTCAGCATTTTATTACCCGCCTTAAAGCAAGTGGAGTTGAATCTCCTCCTCGTCAGCAAGCCGATGTCATTTGTCTCGCAATATTTTACTCCTGCGCCGACTATAGAAATCACCGATACAGACATTGCTTCCGACATTTCGCGCTATGTGCGTAGGCGTGTTCGCAATCCTAAAAGACACGAGGCCGCTCTTCATATCTCGGACCCGGAGTTGTTTAACGATGTTGTCGATTTTCTTGTTACCAAAGCTGATGGCATGTTAGTCTCCGCCCGTCTATGTCGTGGTCTTATTAACGGACATTATAGGTTTCTATGGGTGATCCTCCAGATCCAGCATCTCTGTGAGCAGAGAACGGACCATGACATCAGGGCAGCGCTGGAGTCGCTACCTCGGGGACTGACAGCGACCTTTCATCGCGCTCTCAATCAGGCATACGAGCTATTAGAACCACGCCGCGCTCGCGTGAGGCGCGTATTCACCTGGCTGCTATCGTACGGTGGCCCCGTACCTCTCGACCTTCTGCAGCAGGCGATTGCTGTTGAGGAGATGGACGCTGTATGGGATGCTTCCAAGCTGGTGACCGATCCGAAAAGTCTGGTGGATGACTGTGCCAATTTAGTCAGGATTCACCCTGAAGGCGCCCAATTCGTGCACGCATCCGTTCGAGATTTTCTGCTACAGGATAGCCGACTTGATATCCCTGCTATGCAATACTTTTCGTGCTCGTCGATACAGCAAGCACATTGCGACCTCTTCTTTACGTGTTGTAAGGCATCTCGGCTTTTAGACTGCCTCCGCGACAGCACACCCTATACACCCTTGATCTCGTATATTCAAAACGAATCTCATGCACATATTCGCCATGTTGATAAGACATGCGATCCTGGTGACGTGCTCCCTATTTTAAGGAGCATGCTTTGCTTGAAGAGCTTATCACCTTTCCACAGGTACACTTGCTCTTTCCAGTCACGAGCGTCGAGTTCTAATATTCGGTTTCAGTTCCTTCGACGACTTTATGAGTTTCGGCCCCGAAGCAGACTTGGCCATGCTCACTCATCTGTGCGCCTACTTATCCTGCACTCGTATTCTTAGCCACCTACTTCGGTCGGGAGGTGGCAGCGTACGGCATCTCGACAGCTCTGGGCGCACCCCATTGCACTATGCGACGGGATTCCTCTTTCCGCCTCTTCAAGTCTTTAAAGGATCTCCCGAATGTGTTCGTTTGTTACTACGAGAGGGTGCCGATGCGGGTGCTACGGATCACTGCGCACTTACTCCATTACACTACATCGCGACCAGGCCTACTACTATCACAGTACCCGACGGTAACACCGAACACACTTCGGCACAGATGCTCTTACGGCATGGCGCGAACCCGAATGCGCAGAATCTCCAAGGGGTCCGTCCCGTCCACCTGGTTACTATCAACGACTACATAAATCCGCGTCTGCTGGTGCTTCTTGTAAAATGTGGCGCGGATATCAACGCTGGCGATCTTCACGGGAACACGCCTCTGCATCTCCTCTTCCAGAAACGCTGGGTCAGCGACGAAGATACGAAGTTACTACTCGGATGCAGAGCCGACCCGAATTTGAAGAACCACGCTGGCTTGACACCGTTGCAGGTTCTGCTCACACGCCCAAGGGTGAAGAGGCTTCACGAGCGCGTCCTAGTCCTACGTGTCGTTGACACACTTCGTAACTGGAACGCACTCGTTCTGGGTGTGTTGACTGAGCCTTCAGTATCCCGTACGATTCGGAGGAATTGGGGGAATGATACGAAGATGATGCAGATGCTTCTGCAGTCGGAAAGAACAAAGAAGAAAGCTTCCGACAAGTGGAGAGTGGCTTCGCGGTATGGTGGGTATACCTCTGTTGGCCCCCTTCTGAAACGAGGTGGTTTTGGCGACGAATTTGTGATTCGTTCGTACGAAAGCTCTTTCTTGTAATAGTTGAACTTACGGTATCGTTTCGGCGTGTACTTGCAGTTGTACGAACGTTGTATATCTACTACTACTAGGGAACAACTTACGCCTTAAGAGTCGATTCTTACATCATGATAACACACTTCCGAGTAATACACTTCCTTCCTTCCGATAAATTTCTGTCGAGTATACACGCGGAACGAAACGAAGAAACGGACGATGACGCGGAGATCAGGGTAGGCTCCGAATATGTGACACCGCGTGGCAGCAGCGCCACAGCGCAAATTTCCTTTCGTGATCGAAGTCGGGCGCTCACGCGCTATCCTCCACGTTCCAATATATTACCTCTATCGGTCCAGGAATTTCATTGCTGTACCTGTACTTGACGTTGTAGAATGAATGCACTATGTACTCTACTTCTCCTAGTCTGTAAGGAGAAAACCAAATGAACAAAACCTAGTGAGTTGACGAACATAACTTTGACCATTAAATTTCACTAGGATATGTATTGGACCAGCAGCCAGTAGAAAACCGAGGGAAATTCATCGCGTCCCATTTCATTCTGTCACGAGTAGGTAACCTGCTGAATAATTAATGTCAGTACACCTTCCACTGACTTCCACCCGGTCTGAGGTGGAAGGGTATCAGGAGTTGGAATTGTGTGATGGGATATATGTACGAGATAAGAGCAAGACGAAGGCCTAATTCAAATGCAGCAGGATTGAAAGGATGGTACAGCACAAGTAGATTTAAATCATGGAACGATGAAAGGGATATGCAAAGCTTTTACACATACACAGGCACTACAGTAAGTAGATAAAGACATGAACTAAACAAGTGCAGGACTACTTGTACAAGAGGGACTATGAAGTCAACAGCGGGACAAGAACAGTGCAAACAGATGTGGCCGGCATGCACAAACAAACAATAAGTATTCTAGCCATTTGGATCCCTAATCGACGTGGTGGCTCGAAGAGAAATGGCTTGTCATGCCTGTATCGACATGACACGCGAGAGAGAACCGTGAGTCGATCCGATACGCCACGCTCGGTATTGCCTGGGTAGCACGTTCTGCACACGGTCTTAACCCGGACGCCAGGGGAACATGGGTAACAGTCATTGAAATGAAGAGGGCTGAGGGTAGTCGGTGTGCATTCACACTGTGATGCTAAGGCATTCATAACGCCTTCCCGCCTATGTAAAGGGCGGGATGTAACCGGTTCATACCTTGGTCCCCGGTGATGTACGGCCGGAAAAACGACAAGAAACGAACCTTTGGGCAGTTTCGTTTCGTTCCTCGTCTATACCGATTTCTGTATGTGCTAAACTCTTCATCACTATTCCTCTCCTCTCCTCTCCTCTCCTCCTTCCACCCATCACCATCATCATCATGGGCCTAAGCTACATCCTCACCTGCTGCTGTAAGCCCCTTCCCTCCATCCCTCTCTCCCTCTCTCCCTCCTTCCTCCCACTCTCTCACTCACCACACTTATCGTAGACTGCTGCCACCTCGCAAACATAGACGGCACCCACCGCAAACGCAAAACCCAGCGCCATCCCCGCGAAGACATCGTAGACCAGCAGTTCCAATCTCAGACGACAGTGGCCGCATTCATATTCATGTACAGCCAGAGCCGGGGGTCCGTCTTAATGGCTCCCCGATACCGATAGGAGGTGGTTCGCCAGGAGAGAGTTCGGCAAGTGGAGCGGGAGCGCCTGGAGAGGGTTTACCGGGGTGTGTATTCGTTGTGCTCTTCACGCGTTGGGCGCTGATAGTTGTGGAGATCTTGATTCTACTTTGTCTCCGACCTATTCTCGGAGCCGACCTGCTTTACGCGCCTCCTTTTTATTCGGGACATTGGATGCCTTGTACTCATGCGTCCTACACGACCTGTACGTCTGCGCTCTTAACTTTCTTTTCGATATTCATTTAACTTTTAGCCTCTCATTTACACGATACCCTCGGATGACTTGTCTCTTGTACTTATTTATATCATGTCAGTTGGACGTTTGCTAGACGATTGTACTCACGAATATCTGGATTATCTCTCAATGTACGCTCTCGACGAATGCAATAAACTCGCATTTATATTGGGATAAGTCGTTAGGTCGGTCAACTAGGCAATATCTACGTGTAACAGACTATTATACGTGGCTATGGTATGGAAGATCTAATGTATTAAGAAACTAAAGAGAAGGCAAAACCATACACTCAGGCAGACGGTCCCTGAAACGCACATCCAACCCCTCATCAACGAGCTCCGCCCAATCAGCACACTCCTCAAAGCCCACAGCAGCCTTATGCTCCGTCGCCAAAACCACACTCTTAATCGCCTGTTTCGCCCACCGATACCCCAACATCGCCAACAACGCATCATTCAACGGCCGATCCGGAAGACTCGCCCCAGCGAGATCAAGAGTCCTGAGCTCCGGGACCAAACCAGACGACAACCGCCGGAACAGCTCAACCATCGTCGACTGCTTGATTGGATGCAATGAACGGGTACTGATAACCAGCGTCTGTAGCTTCGGCGTGAACTGCAGCATATCACACAAAGAAGCCTGCGTCGAATCATCCAAAGAACCCTGGACGAAATGAACACGGAGAGTAACAAGCTCAGGTGCAGTATGCTTCGTGAACGTCGGCATGACAGAGAGCCTTTCATAATCGATGGGCGGTGAGAGACGCAGGTCGGTAAGGTGTGGAAAGCGGAAGGACTCGAAAATGTAGGACATGTACGAGTTGGGCGATATGACTGGGTCTTTAAGAAAGACATCGAGCGTCTCGAGCGAACAAGACAGCGGTTCGGCGCCAGGTCTAGAAAGACACGCGTTGTCGTTGCGATGTGTGGGGTGGAAACGGAAGCTGCGGAGAGTAGGACAGCCCTCGCGTGGTGAGAGATAGATTGCTCCATCCCTGTCGGTTGTCAACTCGCGTATCTGGTCCAATGGCAGCGCCACGGTACTCATCAGCGGTGATGGAAGCCTCACTGGACCACTCTGAGCGTCACGGGAATTGAGATGAGCCACAGACACCCGACGAAGGTTGTGAGCTTGAGAGAAAGTCGTGATAATGGTCGTGTCATCCGTGATGGAGACGGGGAAGAGTTTAACGTTGAATGTTGTCAACTCGGGTAGCGAAAGAGTGGGTACATGACGGAAGAGGGAAATGGGACAATCCAGATTGATGAGGGACCAGCGCGGGGAGGTGGCAATGACAGCATCGAGAAGTGTGGGGGAAACGCGCTTAGCGTCCTTAGCGAAGAGGTGGACGTGGATAAGATGTTGGCCGGCACGCCCGAGGTAGGTAGCAAGCTTCTCGACGTGGTCCGCCCGCTCTAGATTGATGAAAAGACGCGACCATAAAAGCGGATAACCCAACACCACCTGCCGCCAATGCGACGACACTTGAGCCAGCACCCATGGCGCCGTACTCCCCTCCAACCCTCCAAAACAGCGCGGAATAGTGAAGCGCTCGCCGTAATTACGCCAGACGTTGTAGACGGAAGGCTCGGGATGGAACGTGGCACATAAATCAAATATCTCGCCCAAGACGTCAGCGGGCATGCGTCTGAGTGGACTAACGGCGGCCTGGAGCTGGGACACATTGTCGAACAGTTCGTCCCGCTCGCGGTGAAGGGCGGAGAGCTGGAGGTCCAGAGAGAGAAGTCGGGCTCTCTTGGCGCGAAGGACGTTTTGTAGCAACGCGTCCTCGGAGTCCGTGGCTGGCCCGTTGTGACGGAGAAGCGCGCCAACGAGCGGTGGTATACAAGGCATCATGGTCGTGGCTCTAGGATGCTGGTTAGACACAAACGATGGAGGAAAACTCGTGGCACACACCAGCGTTTAAAAGCAAGGAATAAAACATGTCCCGGTTGCAATGGCGCACCCTTTAAAAAGATGTAGCGGATATTAAGGGACCTGTCGAGAGCGGCCCTACTTGTCGGGTGCGTGTATCCAGGCGTCACCGTCGGCATTGCAGATACGCGAGCGGACAACTCGGTTACCTGGACGGAGAGTGGGCTAGCTGTCCCACATCGCAGACCGTGTTAAGCGAGTGCTTTCAATGGAAAATGTCGCCCGAGACGTCGGCACCAAGACTTGGCCTGGACAAAGTAGGTGGCGACTTCGGGAAGTGTCGTGCAGCCATCGATATGCAAGTGTCGCTTTTCGATTTGGCGCGTAGAGTCCGCGTTCGCCTTCGCGGTTATGGATGTAGGATGCAGGTAGATGCAATAGCCGAGGTGCCGAAGCCGTTGGCAGCGGAGTTTCAAGTCGCCACATTCTTCCTCTTCCAAGTGCTCGGAGACAAGTTGTTAAGGAGCACCAAAGAAATGAAGACCTCGTGTTTGGCTATCTGTTCTATTCATCACGATTCTTGTCTGTGGGATATGGAGCTTACTCGAACAATGGACTTGAATGTACGTTTGCCGACATGTACAGTACCTCTGAATTCTCGTACTTTCGACCGGGGGCAGTCGAGAAGGCTATGCACCGTCATTGCTGTTGCCTGCGGATGACGCAAGCTGGCCCTCCGAGGTATAAAAGGTGATGGTAGACCCCTCACAAATCGTTACCTTACCTCCACTCCCCATTCCAATCTCTATATCTAGGACATGGTTCTCTACAGTGAAGAAGAAGTCCTGAAAAGGATTGGCGATGATTGCAGTAACGACTACCCCGACCTTAACACGCCCCAAGATTGGGTGTCCCTCTACAAGACGTTAAAACCGTTCGTATCGCTGCTCCGCCCTGGCTTGCCCCAACTGGATCTGAGCCTCGAGAACTTGAGTCTATCCGAAGAGTCTACTAGTGACGCCTCAGTATTAATGTAAGCGTCCTTGGGAATGATCTTTATCTTCCGACTTATTCAACTTCAAGGGACTCACACGACCTCCAAATTGACTCGGAACTCTTTCGACGCTATTACCTAGTTTCAGACCCTGATGAAACGATTGAACCAAGGGACGCCGATATTCTCAATTCCTGGAAGAATGACAACGTTCGTAACTCCTGCGAGAAGATCTTTCGAAATGCTCTACACCATCCTGAATTGGACCCCCGAGCAATTCAATTTGAAGAACTGATAAACATATGTGTCTTGACTCTCGGTGAGCGCGCTACGTCCCGCTTTTATGATTGCCTAATCCTTGGTAGGAATCGACATGCCTCATGTCATTAATGATCCCATCCTTGATCTTCTGTTCAACTTGGTGGCAATGATCCTCGGAGTCTGCTCGAATACGTTATGCTTTGGAGCCGCTGCGAAATGTCCGAAATGGGTCCACGCAAAGTCGGAAGCATGGGACTATCATTTTCGCCGTTTAAACTCTCAAGCACCTCACTGCATCCCATTGAACTTCATGCGGAGTTTCCAAGACGACAGTGTGCGCTGGGACAACGACTACGAGTCCCGCCTAGAGGTATTGCATGAATTTTATCCACAGGCCGTGACCGAGCACTTTCAGAAGATTGATGAGGGGGATGGCGATTTTAAATGTGCCCCGCTCATGAAGAATCTCGCAAACTTAGCGCACAGAGTAAACACAGTGCCGAAGGTCCCAGAAAAAACGGAGACAGCCTGGCGCCGAATTGGCTCTGCAGCCCAAGATCCACAAGTCCTCGCAGGTAGATTGAACCCTCCACGTCGACGGCAGAGGCATCTAATTGACGTGAAACTTTGACAATAGGGAAAGAACACGATCAAGAGACTCAGCAGAAGTTGAAGGACTGGCGGTCAAGACTCTTCGAAATTGCCTTCAAGTGGGCTAGACTCGTTGCTCGCCAACGAGGTGAATGGCGAGCTTCGGAATTGGGCGAGCCGATCTATACTTTGACACCGGATGAACAGAAGGAGATGGAAGAAACCAGTGAGAGTTTGGAAAGTATTAGACAAGAGATGGATGACCGTAAAATTGAGACACAGAAGTAGAATAATTAGCATGTACTGCGTTTAATAAAGAGAGGAACGTGCGTATCCAGCGTCCATTCAGTGAATCATTTCGGAATAGCATGCTTGTTGAGGTTTCTACAAGCCGATATCATCTCCACTCGTGGCACTCCTCAGACTTTGGCGGACATGGAGACATCGGCTCATGGTCAATTCTACCTGTCAGTATCGTCACCACCACCGTAAAAGCAGTACAGCGAAAGGAGGTACTTCACATCTATTCAGTATGTCAGGGAAGTTGGAACTATTCCAGACGTTCAGCGTACCGTCATGATCTTGCATGCCAAAGTGAACGTTGGAAATGCCCAGCGCAGCGGTTGCCCAGACCACACGTGCACGTCACCCGGAACCCGCCGCCCCGACAAACCGCCTTACTCCCATTCGCTGATGTCCACAAACACCTATCACCTCATTGGCTGGCGTTCAAAGGGCATGAGCTGACAACATCAGGCGGCCACCAGTCACCAGTCTGGGCTCACATCACTGAGATTACCCGCCGTGGGCGCGACGCCTCGTCCATCTATAAAAGAGGGCTCGAAATGGAGGATGCACTTCATCACCCGCCCCTCCCCACTTGCTTAGATGTCTCTCATCAACAAACTTGAATGTCTGGACCTCGATCTGCAGTTGACCCCCCTCAACGGTGCGCTCATCGGGTTGGGCGTGTTCGCTGGGTGGCGCATCATCACTGGTACCACCACTGGGAAATGTCTCCCTCCCGGTCCGCGAGGCTTACCGCTTGTCGGGAACCTCTTCGATCTCGCGACCGACTTCGAATGGATCACTTTCTCCAAGTGGGCTGATCAGTGGGGTAAGGTTCTTCAAGTCTTTCTTTTCCATCACTTTTTGAACTCGAATAGGACCGCTGGTATCCGCTTCGACACTCGGCACCCACATCATCGTAGTGAGCACGTACAAAAAGGCTTCGGCGATGCTCGACAATCGGGATAAAAGTATAATGTACTCGTACCGCCCCCATGTGACGATGGCCATCGACCTCATGGGCTGGGGCGCGTCGAGCCATCTGCAGCAGTACGGCCCAGCTTACAACGCGCACAGAAAGGTGTTGCACGAGGAGTTGAACATACAGAAGGGTATGAAGCAATTTTGCGTCCCACTGGTTGCAAAATTCGGAGTTTTTAAGGATTTTTTAAGGTAGAAATCTTATGGATTTTAAATAGTTTTTTTAAGTTAGAATTTTTCAATTAAAATTCTTGGATTTTTAAGTTAAAGTTGTAGTGATAAACAAGATAAAAAATCCTGAATTCAGGAGATGAAATTTATTGAAAGAATCTTTTGAATTTTTTAATGATTTTACAAGGGTAGAATTAGTATAAAAAATCTGAATGTAAGATTTCGGGTTTTTTACTAAAAGAATTCGAGTTAAAGATGATAATAACGACATAAAAAATATTAGTATTAAATCCAAACTTCAGATTATGATTTTATTTAAAGTTTAATTAGATATTATTTATACAAATTAATTGTAT
>QLPD01003309.1:0-15736 GCA_003314085.1 Hymenopellis raphanipes
TGATTCAAAGGCCTCGTGCGTGCTTGTGGCCGAATCCTCGTATGTTGAACGAGCGGACTGCGACATCAGATTCATAAAGTGTGGATGAGAGTTGTTGAACAAGAGGTTCGGAAGTTACCGCGGGTCGGAATTTTCAGTCGTGAGCCACAAAGCCAGGTATCTTTGAAATATAATCATCGTTTCTTTTTCAGGTCATTGCTTCATCCACTGCCATGAACTGATGTCATGAAAGATAATGTTGAATTCGCGGGGCTCGTGTTCTCTCGGGCAAGAGGAGCAAGAATGGGGGTAGTAAAATCCTTTGCAAGCGCAGTGGCTTGCTACAACGTACAGTACATGTATATATACTACTAGAACAATAAAAAGCTTAATTATACTGAACAATAAAACAATACCGATGCGCACGACAATGTACGGCGCGAATACAAATATTTGTACGGCCGGAATGCAAAGCTCGGATCACAACAGATAAATGCTACTTGTTATTATGAGATAAAAATGTCAGTGACTCCCGCAAACCTCTGACGACATTTACATCGTCAACATCACAGGAAAGTATTAGCCAGTCCCTTCTCCTTACAAGCCGTCGTTGGGATAACCCGCCCACGGTTGAACAAGCAATCCGGGTCGTACACCTCTTTAATCGCAATGAGCCTGAAAAGCAGGACAGTCAGACTCTGGGAACAAGACAAAGGGACGCCAACCATCCTCACCTATTAAAATTATCCTCTCCCCAAACCTCAGAGGTGACGCTCCACGGGCTGATATAGTTCGGATAGTCATAGATCGGCGGCATATCAAGCGAAGCCTGGAAATCCCGTAGGTATGCCTCCATCTTTATATCCTGCTCCTCGATATACGAGTCCAAGGTCTCGTTCACGTATTGCAGCGCAATCAGCGAGATGTGCGCAGAAGTAGCATGAGGCCACGCCGTGTCACTGTCTACTATCGGTCCGGCGCCATTCCATGCGGGGAACATATCTGCTCGAAGCTTAGTGATGAAAAGACGTAAGAACATGACATACACTCCGAAACCCAAAGAGAGTTTCCAGGATCTTCGCCAGCTGCTAATAGACCGTTGATCGTCTCGTTCCAAATTCCAAACGTAGTGGACCAGAAGTCGACCGTAGCATTCGTATGACTCTTGCCATAGAAAGTCCGGCGGTATCCATAGCTAAAACAGATGAGAACACTTGCTGTGGAAGACGAGGAAGCACACGCACGGATAATTCACGGCAAGATACTGCTGCAGCGTTCTCAACGAATAAGAGACTAGAGACACGGTGTCCGCGATGTCGTACCATCCCGCATAGGACTCGTTGAACTTGGCCTCGCTGCCAAAGTAGAGAGCATTCCATTGGGCAGTCAATACTCTGTCCGTTATAGGAACAACCCCAGTGGGATTCGAGACGGACTTGAAACCGTACACCATAGCAGGGAACGCGTCGTAATTGGTGTTCGTCTCGTAGAACTCTGTCGCGAGCTCCCATGCCGGTTCAACGTTATCTTGTCCAAAGTAGAAGGTGCCCACAGTCACTTCGCCCGGATCGGGATTCGCACGAACGTAGTAATGGCTCACGACGCCAAAGCCGAGCCATCCGCCGCCGGTACATGCCCAGAACTAGAAGTCTTTAGCTAGCAACAAAGACACAGGAGAGGCGACATACAAGGTCACTGTAGTCATTTTCGGGGTTGGCATAGACAATGGTCCCGTTCACCAGCACGATCTCAATGCCGACGAGATTGTCAACGCCAGTGCCGTATCTTCCGGTTTGATATGCGATGCCGCCACCCAACAGGAAGCCGCCAGCGCCTGATGAAAATCAGCACCAAGTTTCAAACCATACCACGGTGCTCACCTATAGTAACAGCCCTAGGACCCAAGAAAGCCCAACCAGTTCCATCAAGAGCGTCGTAAACATGCCCAGCTTTCGATCCACCGCCGATCTTCAGAATAGCATATTCTCCTTCCTCCGTTGGTTCAATAACCTCGACAGTATGCAAATTTTGCATGTCAATGATTACGCTAGTCGTCTGGGCGCCTCCCATCTGCGCATGGCCGCCGCACATAACAGAGAACCCTTCGTTACCCCAAAGATCGTGATACGCGTAATAGAACTGCATTATGATTGAGACGTCTTCTGGTGTTTGAGGGTATGCAATGGCATCAGGCTAATGACAAAATCAACACAAAAGACGTAGACGTAATGAAGACACGCACATATGGTTTGCATTGTTTCGCCCAGACACGCGCCTGAGTGGATCCATAAGCAACGTCCCCAGGGTATTCAACGGTCGCATTGGCGCCCAGAGCACCCGCAAGACCGTTGAGAGCGTCATTCACGGCGATGTAAGAAACGTCGAATGAAGCCAAAGGAGTATTAGGCACAGTGAAGTTGTACGACTTTTGCTGGAAAGCGGTGATAGCATACGCGTTTCGAACGGCTAGCGACGCGCCAAAAGCCAAGAAGACACCGGCGAGCATCTTGGAGGAGAAGCAGTCGGTCCATAAAATCGACTGTCTTGCGCGATTTATAGAAATTGCGTCCGATGTAGCGTGGTAAAAGACTGGGGAGGATCATCGGAAGAGAGGTAAATCTTATCCAATGGAATGTTGGAGTGCAAATTCGAACACATCTCCGACACCGCGTCAGTTGTACGATCCAGCAGAGCGCATGGTCGTCGTGTAGCGAAAAGCCCAAGTTGTTCAGTGTTGAACCTAACGTGAAGCAGTGAACAAGATACTAGAGAGAAGACTTCGCGAATTATAGACGACGACTACTTGTTCGACCAATCTACATGAGAGTTGTTCTTTAGAGGGAGTGACAGCGGTGTGACACATTTGCCGCTTTGACCAAGCCGAGATTAGATAAATGATAAGCCGTCGGATCCGAAAGTCCGGACCGATAAACCCGATGCAACCTTGCTCCTCTCTCAAAAGTTTAACCTCAGTCGTTCTGGCGCTTCCGACCTCAGTGACCATCGTTAACGTCTAGCGCTCCCGCGCTTCCTTCTCTTGAGTTTATTGATGTACCCTACGTTCCCCCGACATCAAGTCGGAGCAGGTCATCGACGTCCCTCTCTCGGCGAAAGGTACACTTCCAAGGTTTTAAATACCCAGATCTACAGACTGATATACATGCCAGGCAACCGGAGCTGCAAATCACTTCAATGGTGCGTTTGGATTATTAGACGGCTCCAAGAGCTGTTCATCAAACTACATCAACCCGCAGTCAGCTAGCTGAACTCTGAGTCTATTACGCACTTCTGACTTCATTTCGTTCAAGGTAAGCCGAAGGTCGACCTCGTTTCAGTTACGCGACGTCGAGTTTTGCTGTGCAATGCGTCATCGTACGGGATGCCGCCACTCGTCCTCCACGCAGCATCCACGCGTCTGACGAAGAACAATAATGAAGGCATCGCATTCGGTGACTCATATGTTCCGTCATGGTGGTAAACCTCTTCTGACAGGTGATGATAGCGGTTTATTGTTCCTTCTTCCTCGCACATACAGCGTGTACCACAGCTTTGGAGCCAGTGCGACGATAGGACTGTACTAAGATTGCCATCGCGTACCTCTAGAAATCTTCCTGCTCCGTCCGGACCAAGTTGTTCTGCTCCATGATGACGACTACAGGCGTTTGCGGAGACGTATTTCCAAGGATCTGGACCATCAGGCGAAATTCAGAGAGGGTTGTTAGGGCGTTTCGCCTGATGTAGGTTAGCCGGCAGCTATTACAGCACTACCTCCGATCGCACATACGGTGGCCTCATTGTACTCTCTTTATATAAACCTTCATTACCGCTCTCTTCATCTTCCAACGTCATCCGCTCCTTCCGCCTTTCCCCTACCTGCGCTATGGCTTTCGACTTGCCCCCAGTGCGCATCGCTTTGTATTTCACTCTTGTGCGTGTCTCCAGGTACACTTTTCGAATTGGCGATTTTTATGTTCGTTTTCTGATAGGGCATTTTTTCGTTGGTGTTGCTGGGTCTCACCGCAGCGCGACTGCACTACACCACTCACATCCCGGACGGTGATCCTGTAAATGGAGGAGTCAACTTCTATGGTGCGCGTTCACTGCTTAATGTGGAAGACGCGCCTGACAGCGGATATCAGATCCTGTGGTCGCTGAGCTTTTGGTGACCACGCTGTTTACCATGACATGGTGCATATTCACGTAAGCCCGCTCAATTCACCATTGTCTCTTCTTGACGCGCCATAGAATATACACCATCCATAAGCGTGTCGAGAACCGATACCTCTACACATTCCGGGGTGAATTGATTGGGTTATTCGTACTTTGGATGTTCTGGATTTGCGGCGCTGGCGTTGCAACCGTGCGTACTCCACTTGCTTTTATTTTCTCCCGATACTAAGACGTATCTTGTCGCAGAACATCTGGGGTAACCTTAGCTGGTGCCAGCAGTACCAGCCTTGTAGGATCCTCACTGCTATGCTCGCATTCACCTGGATGGGGTGGATTATTCTCACCATCATCATGGTGATGAGCATCATGTTCGTCGTCGTCAACGGCGCTCTCCTAGAACCAATGCACGGGCGCTGGGACCCGCGAGCTAGTATCTATACTAGCCATCGTGATATGTCTACTCGGCCAAACTCCGGTGTTTAAAGTTTCGAGGAGGCGCTATAGTTTATGACTGAACAAGTGTGTAATTTCTATGTACGTCTCTCTTTATTTATCAGGACATGCTAGTACAGTAGTTGCTGTTGGGCGGTCTATACATGATAGTGAATATACTTACTGTACTCCGGCATGCCTTGAACGCGGGTTTGACCATAATAGAGTTCTGTTCGACTGAATTGGGATAGCATCAACAGTTGTAAGATTGCATCATCATCAAATTACCTGCCATTGCCCCGGATCTTTCCAGATTGCATCCCTACGCGTAGCTCCTCTTCGTGTAGAAGTCTATTACCACAGGCTGTACCCGCTCTTCATTTCAATCACCTGCGACGAGGACAAGATGAGTCCATTGCCGTCGGGATCGCCCGAAGTTCACGTCTTACTCGCTGTCAACATAGCTCTTGTCAGACCTCCTATTGGCCTTTCAGGCCTCTCTCTGCTTCTTCTTCTCTCGATGTCTCCTGGCTATGATGTCGTTCTCCTTCTCCTCGTTCTCTCTCTTCCTCTTCCTGCAATTTTTGTGCTCGCTCCTCACCTGGATGACGCCTTCCCATCTCGTCGTTTCCGGCAAGTGGATGGCCTCCTTCATGAGCTTGACCATCTGTTGCACTGGTCGGCCCCATCAAAGGGAAACCGAGACGCCTGCTCGTCCGACAAGCCGATCGTAGCATTGCTACAATCATGGCTGTGGAACAGCCTAGAGCAGACCTCCATATCTAATCTCCTCAGGATGAGGTCCTTCTTCTTCAAGCAGTCCAAGAAGTTCTTTCTGACAATCTTGGACTCCCTGAACTGCGAGATCTTCGTCCACTTCTTCCTTTCCTGGTAGGCATTAAAGAAATCCGTGACCTCGGAGTTGGACATCCTGATTTCCTCGAACCTCTCCTTCTCCTGTACAGTCAACTCCAAACTGTCTCCGTGGCCCGCCGATGAGGAGCAGGAAATCCTTTCCGAGTCATCCGAGGAATACCTGCATAAGATCGCCATCATGGCGATGGAGTAATTCGCAATCTCTAGCTGCTCCCTGAAAGTCTTCTTCGAAACCACTATCCTTTCGTCCTCTTTGAAAAAAATCGGGATGCTAGAGCCAATCATGATCTTCCCGTGAAGCTTCATCAACTCGTGAGGCTTGTACCCGGACATGTCGTCCCTCATGACCAAGTGGATTACACCCTCCGCCACCACCTGCACGTCGAACGAGATGTCCGTCGCGGGCAAAGCCCACTTGTACCTCACTAGATAGTTGATCTCGTTTACAGTGAGCCACTTCTTCTTGATCACCTTCCAGTCCTCTAAACGTTCCAGGACTTCCGGTGGCGCGTTGTCGTCTTTGAACACCAACATGTCCATCCAACACAGCCCGCAATTGCCGTAGTGAGCCAGCCGATACTCGGACGCATCGTTAAATGACATCCCCTTCATCTTAAAGAGAGGGTCCGTCTTTACTTTGAGCACGTCCCTCAAGAACGCTATGAGGTTGGCGAACATGGTGTGAAGAGATTACGATGGCGTGTGAAATTAACCTCGGCAACTATTCACTGACTGTGTACACCTTCACTCTGATCGCACATATGGTGGCCTCATTGCATTGAAGCGCCGTTGCTCTTTATATAGACCTTCCTTAGCGCTCGCTCCTTCTGCCTTCCCACTACCTGTGCTATGCCTTTCAACCTGCCCCCAGTGCGCATCGCTTTGTATTCTGCCCTTGTGCGCGGTCCAATTTCCAAAGTGGCGATCTTCATTCTCAATCGTTCGTGTTCTCTAACAGGGAATTTTCTCATTGGTGTTGCTGGGGCTCACCGCAGCGCGACTGCACTACACCACCCACCTCCCGGACGGCGATCCTCTCAATGGAGGGGTCGACTTTTACGGTGCGCAGGTTGACTGCTTTATGCGGAGAGGACGCGCCTGACAGCCGATATCAGATCCTGTAGTCGCTGAGCTTTTAGTGACCTCGTTGTTCACCATGGCATGGTGCATATTCACGTAAGCCCACTCGATTCACTGTTGTCCTTTCTTGACGCGCCACAGAATACACACCATCCACAAGCGTGTCGAAAATCGATACATCTACACGTTCCGGGGTGAATTGATTGGGCTGTTCATTCTCTGGATGTTCTGGATTTGTGGCGCTGGCGTTGCAAGTGTGCGTAGCCCCCACCTGCCTTGTCTTCTCCAGATACTAAGACATATCGCGTCGCAGAACATCTGGGGTAACCTTAACTGGTGCCAGCAGTTCCAGCCTTGTAGGATCCTCACCGCTATGCTCGCATTCACATGGATGGGGTGGATTATTCTCACCATCATCATGGTGATGAGCATCATGTTCGTCGTCGTCAATGGTGCTCTCCTAGAACCAATGCATGGGCGCTGGGACCCGCGATATCTATACTAGCCATCGTGATATGTCTACTCGGCCGAACTCCGGTGTTTAAAGTTGCTCTATCTGACTGAAAGTGTAATTTTTTGTACGATTCTCTTCATTTATCAGGATGCTATTGTAGTACAGTAGAGGCTGAGTAATTGGGGCTCTATGCGCGCAAGTGATACTTACTGTGCCTTGAAACGGGTTTGACCATAAAACTAAAAACCTACATGAGTTCCACAAGCACAAGGAGAACAGCCACTACGCCATAGTCCTTTGCGTGTATGTATTTTCGAGTCTTACAACAGGTTAGCGAACTTGCGAGAACCCTAAAATGAGAACTAAAGCTTTCCTGAATTTCACATGGACACAGAAGCCAGCCATTCGGCTACTGCGTCTCGTTCAAGGTTGACCAGGAGATCCAGTTCGATTGAATTGGGATACGGCATCCATGGTAGTCAGAGTGCAAATACAAACTTCATGAATCGCCGAGACTCATCCGAAGTTGCAACGAACAAACTCAAGGTCAACACTAAACGAATTCATGTTCAGATATCTTTATTGTGTTATATCAAGTGCGTGTCTATAGAAATCTAGGAAGGGTAATGGATACAGCAGTATGAGTGGAGGTATGTTTGCAATGCATATAATACGAAGTCCATGAAAGAAGCTAATCAACAAGAACAACAAGCAAGAACGAACAGATGGTGTCTATACGAGGCGAGATGCATGAGAAACAGAGATACGAATACAGATCAGATCAAGACGAGGTGCCAGCCGCTATCCGCGGCGCAGGCGCCGCCATCATCAGCGGGCTCTCAGGCGCGCTCGACGAGGGCGTAAAGCTCGTCTCAAGCCCAGAAAACCTCGCCACCAGATCTGTATCACTCTGCGTCCGCTCAACATCCTCGTACGACGGAAGACCCCGCATGCTCGTGAGCGGCGGGACGCCCCCAATGAATCCCCGTGCAGCCATACGGTAGTCTGGCACCTCGGTGAATGCACGATGCAACAACGCCGTGCCAGAGTTGGGATCACTGAGATGAATGGTCCGGCCTTGCGCGGTGAACTGCTGCTGCTGCTGCTGCTGTTGTTGTTGTTGTTGCTGTTGCTGTTGCTGCGCGCGCTGTTGCATCTCCGCAATGTTCGTCTGAGAATTCGACCGTGACGATAACCAATGAGGGTGGGCCAACGAACTAAACGGCTTCAACGACGCCTTGAACAAGCTGTGAAGATTCCGGCTCGCATTGCCGCTGTGCACATAAGTCTCGTTCGGACCCGCGACATGAAGCGACTTGGGCGAACGAGAACCGTCAGGACTGGCAGCACGACTGGATCGGCGACTTGCCCCAGCACTGGCAGGTCGCGTGCCAGGATTCGAATCTGTATGATCTGACGGCGTACGCGGTGGAGGTCTACTCCGACTCCTTGAGGGCATACTGAGCGGCGGAGGACCTTCTTCGGATAGCGATAGCAGAAGCTCAGAGTTGACCCAATCGAGGGGCGTGCTATCGCCGGATCCTGGCGCGTGAGGGAGATGGGACAATAGGTGGGCTTCTAGCGGCGTCGACGTCCCCGAATGAGAGCGCGGCCACGGCGAAGAAAGAGACTCTTGCGTCGCGCTGCTGACGATCGTGGGACTAATTCCTCCATGCACCCATGGATTGGTAACTCTCATGGTGGCGCTCTCTGGGAGGAACATATTGGCGACCCGGTCTCTGACGTGCGCGGTATAGCTGGGTAATTCCATATCATCTTCGAGGGACTCCGGCGGAACCTCAGGACCGCCAATGAGTAGACGCCGGGTGGCAGAAGTGTAGGAACGCGCTTCGTCAAGGAGCCTGTTGTCAAGAAGATGCAAGGGAAGTGAGCACCGCAGCTCAGACGTGTGGCCATCAAGGTTGAGGATGAGAATGCTCCACCGGATACGATGGCTGACATTAATCGGGTCAAGGGCGTGGGTGGGCGTAATATTGAGTGGGATCGGGAAGGTGAGGAACGTGACCACATCGTCTTGGCTCATCTCAAGATTCTCCTCGTTGCCCTGAGATTGAGGCTCGGGAGCTTGAACGGAGGGAAAGTATGACGTCGCAGCAGACGATGAAGGATGAGCAGATGACGCCGCTTCCAATGACGATGAGCCAGAAGGCGTCAGAGAGAAGTAACCGCCTGGCGCCCGCGGACTAGACGCAGTCAGGTTGGGCGTATTTGGAACGGAAGAGCTCGGCGTTTGAGGGCATTTGCGATGGTCAAAGTCATGCGCCTCAACCGCCTTCCCATTGATGATCTCGTGACGGACCGAAGCTACAGTGCGCGACTGCTCCTGGGCACCTGTCCGAGCATAAACCTTCGTGGTTTCCTGGATGATGGTATTGATGCTTAAAACTCCGACGCCTTTGACCAATGGTGAGAACTTGACGAGAGCTGTCAAGGTGTCACCTGCAGCCCACGCCTTGTGCGGAATCATGATGGAGTACATGAGCTTCTCCGGCCATGTATTTTCGATCTCGAGGGTCTGCTGGTATTCGAGCGCCTCAGCAGCGAAGGATCGAATGAGGGTGACGGGTACGAGAGCCTGCAGGTTGTGGCTCAAACCGGAACGGACGACATGCGCGCGCAACTTGTAAGCCACACACGCGCCGCCGCTCGCGTTGGTGAAGATGCTGGATGGCAACGACCCTCCAAGCTGCAATTGGAAGGGGAAGAAATGACGTCCGGGTTTCAGCGTATGACTATGTTTCTTCTCTCCCTCGAGGAAGGACCATTCATGGTTACAGACAATGTATGTCAATGGAGACGAGTTCAATGAAAGCCTAGAACGGTTCAATGAACATGGATCGCGCCTCGTTTTAAACACTCACGATTCATGCGGCGGAACAGGGAGTCTCGCCTTTCCACGAAATTGCAAGGTGATCTCTTTAATGGATGTAGACTCGGCGAGATAGAGGGCGACATGACCGGACAGACGGGCGGGTTCGACATCGACGCCCGTGCCTTTGAGATAGATGTACTCCTTGTCAAGGAGGATCTCTAGGCGCGGGTTTTTGTCACGCATGTCAACGGCGTCGCCAAGGAGAGCGGTGAGGCTGGGATGGGAGGAAGATGGGGCATGGATGGAAGAAGAGAAGTCGTCGTCCAGGTCTATATTCTGTACCACCTCCCGTGGAGGGGGCGTGGGTGGCCTATTGAAGACAAAGGCCATGGCACTAAGGAAAGGCAGGAAGCAGAGCAGTGAGTTCCATTACCGGTGACTTCATGAGAGACAGGGGCCACTTACGGACTCGCGGACTCAATAGATCCTGACTGCGATGAAGATTGTACGCGTGGAATGATCCGCAATGGAAGTCAGCTAAGTAGGACGACAGGACGGGTTTCAATGTGAAGGCCTCGCAAGGAGGGGGTAGCCTCCGGACGAAGGGCGTCGTGCCCTGACAGTGATTGTTTTTAACGGACCGAGCTGCTCAAGATAAATGTTCCTCGTGTTTGGTCTAGTTGTCAGGTTTTTCCGCAAAATCCCGTTCCGGATAACGGCCCATCGGACACGATGCTTACCCGCAAAAAGTGATAATCTCCGGAAGCATGTAGCAACAGATGGTGGTGTCGGGGACACGGGCATCGATAAATCGACTCCGTCCAGAATAGCCAGCCCGCCTAGGTTAACGACGCTCTCGACCTCGAAAGCTTTTTTGCGCGAACCGCACATTTTCTTCATGGGCGTCAACGAAACGCCGCTTGATCATCTGATAATGGGGCGCGACGGGCGGGATCGAGCCACCGTCACACGATAACGGAGACTAATTCGGTCTCCTCAACTTGGTGCCGCCGAATCCCACGTCTCCCTCTCATTGGTCGACGCCTGCGCTGTTTCTTGCTACGTTAGTAACAATAGGCGGCGAGGAGCAAATCATGGCATCATCCTTTCAATACACTCAAGGCCCATCCATTCTCCGTCATCAAAGATCGAGACACATCAGGGTAAATGTTCCGAACGTCGACCGTCCGAGGCCTCAGATAACCTCAGAAACGACGTGTTACGGTCGAGGATCTGAACTCCGGTTATCGCGACGTAAAGCATGGCGCGCCAACGTGCAAGACTCACCACATGTACGGGAGTTCTTGGAGAGAAAATTGAGGTACGGCTTTTGCGAATCGCCGCTGTTGGACGACATGTGTCCACCGGTGCAGTCGAAAGTGAACGCGGTGTAGCGCGTGCTCTGTTCGAGTCATCACCTCTATACAAAATACAAGAAAAACATAGATTTCCACAATTAGCATATGGAGAGACGGATAGAACAAGCTATGCGCGTGTTAGTAGGATATCGTCCTTTGCTCCGAGAAAAATCCTTTCAACCACTCATACCTATGATAGATTTGTGCACGCGTTCTTGATCTCGCAAGTGAACCACTAAGCCTTGTACATAGCGTCCAAGAATGCTGTCGCTAGCTGACGGACCATTGAAGGACCAACCGCACTTGAGTTCCCAAGGCCTAGAAATCAAGACATAATGATCAGAAAGTCCAACTGCACAAGAGCAAAAAGATCAAAAATGATGATAGAAGTTGGCAGGCTGCATCAGCAATGAAAGAAGTTGCCACATCTCCTCCATTGACACCGTACCACCCCCGAATTGGACCGAGACCAGAAAAGACCATGCAACGTACCGTATAGAGCAACCATTGTTCCTTTGCCAGACGGACTTAATTTCGCCTCGTTCACCGCATCCTTCAAGTCAGCAATGAATGTATCTGCCACCGGCACAGTTAAGCGCTGTGAGATGATGATCGTCAAAGAAGTTTGACTGAAAACAGAAATATATACTCACCGTACACGCAATGTGAATGCCAGGAGTTCCATTTAGGGCATTCAAATGCCATCCCCTTGCGGACATCTTGTCTCCCACCTCATGAATGTTCACCTTGGGGTGCTTCGATGCGAACGCAACCACAGATGCCGGTGGGTCGCCAAGAAGATACAGCTCGGGAATCGATGCGGCGATAGTATCAGCTATGTGTCGCGCGCATGTGACAATCGAGCGACACGATTCGAGATAACCACTTTACAACCGCCGTCAGACTCAGGATCGTGCAACCGTGAAGGGCGGTGAGTGACGTACTTGGAACCCATGTATTGCATCGCGGCCCATGTACCTGCTATCAGAGCTCCCGGGCTGGATACACCCTAAATGGAGGCGATAACATGAAATGAACAATGCTTACCGAGATCCAGAAAGGCTGGGGCTTCCATAAACTCCACCTAGATCGTAAAAATTAGGAAGAGGGGCATAAATGTCAAGAACAGACATACCCATCCAGTCCGGATAAACATAGTATTGATGTTCGCGAAGAGATGCGTCACGGTACATGATAACAGAAGTGCCCTGGAATTGATGAACAACAAATGCTGAAGAGGGTTCTTCTGAATCATACCTTGGGTGCGAACCCGTACTAGTCAGAACAGTCAGGAATGGAGCGGAAACGAGGGTCTGTCTATTCTTACTTTATGCGTGTCGCAACTAATGGCGGTGACACCATTGACGCGGAAATCAAAAGGGATTAGTTTGTATTTGCCGTTCGATCCCTCTGCAAGGCCAGCTTTCTCGAGGTATGGAACGATGAAACTTCCTAGACAGCAATCTACGTGAAGTCCAATATGGTGCGCAGCCGCGAGGGCACCCAGGGCGACGATATCATCCTGATTCCCATCCGGGAAGTTGACTGAAGACCCGACAAGCTAATCCGATCCCGTCAGGGGGAGGGTGAGCAGTTAGATCGACACGTACCATGATTGTATTCGCGTTGATAGCGCGCTTTACTCGCTTGATGTCGACACGCCGTGTGTACCGGTCAACTGGCATCAAATGGAGCTTGATCCCGAAATACGCAGCACCCTTGTCGAAAGCCGCATGCGCTGACTCTGGAATGATCCTACACCACGTTCGTCAACAAGCACGCGCGGCAATGCGGGATCCCGTACATTTCTGGCTCGGTTATGCCCTTGACAGCGCGAGCCCAATCCCGATGCGTCTTAATAGACATGAGGATCGATTCAGTACCACCTGATGTCATTGTACCAGCTCCGTCCGGGTTGTTGAACAGTCGCAGACACATGGAGACAATTTCGGCCTCCATTTTGCGGACAGCAGGAAAGACATCAGGATGGATAGGGTTGGACACGCAATAGCGCGCGTAGGCAGCTACTACAACCTTTTCCATGTCGTCACCACCATGATACACGGCTCCGGAAAGTTTCCCGGCATGGTAATCGGTAGAGTGCTCAAGCTCATGGTCCATCTTCTCCATTTCCTCTAGAATCCATTCCAAGGACTTCCCCTCGGGGGCCAGTGACAGGTGGCGCACGACAGCTTCACCTTTCGGAACCAGTTTATTTTCAATGTCCAGTTTAGCTTGGTCCATTTGAGATTTGACCTTGGCTTGTGCACTTGGCAGGCGTAGTAACAGCATTATTACACGCTACCAGTAATTCTCAGCGCGCGTCAACAGTAGACTCGATTCTGCCCACCTGTGCCAGCCAAGTATAGAACTCTTTGCCGGTTGACACCAGTCCTCTAGCGCGAACATGCCGGTGCGCCTTTATGACCTGGATGACCAGAAAATATATGAAGTACAGGGTCTTGACCTTGTCGAACGCCGACTTGGACATGAATGCCTGAGACCAGGTCGTCAACCTCTGCGAGGACGACGAGGAAGACATGACCGCAGAAAGCAACCTTGTATTCGGCCCGGGAATCATAATTGCCGATTAGTAGTTCATGCTCACTCATCATGCGCGTTGCCTCCTTCCATCATGCTTTCACCGGGCCACGGCTGCTCGCCTGCTAGAATCTGATAAAAAGCCTGGGATCAGGTCTCGTTGCTTTGCTTGTCTCGAGTCAAAGGATTCGGCCTGAAGCTTCTAGAAAAGAACAGCTTGGATCTACTGACGACTCGGACTGTGATATAAGAGTTATCTGTTTTCTGGGCTTTCTAGCATGTTGCTCATACTGCTATAACAAAGAGGTTCTGCTTGTGGTGTTTGCCGTCAAAGTTGTAAATCAGGACTGCGCTATAAATCTTGGCCTCTGGCACTTCGCCACCTACAGCGTTGACAAATGGTCCCGTCAACTTCAAACGTTCTGCCGTAAGGAGAATGCCCGATGTTCCTTCTTTAGATGTTATCCGCCTATTTACGCGTGTAGCACGGTTATGCGTTCGCGACAGCAACCCCGTAATAGTATGTGCCATATACGATGAGCTGATTTGTTGCGGCACGACTCTGCCATACAACATTTTGCAACGGTCAACAGGAACTGCTTACAATGACTCAGACTGGTCTTGACGGCTACGTCGAGAATGTCCCCGTAACACGGAGCTCGTTATGAAAACCGAGCGCATGATCCTACTATTCGTTCCTAGTCAGTTGTTTCTTGGTATTCTCAGGTTACAAATGACAACAGATCCATAAGTGGCGGATATTTTATGTCTGCCATCTCAAGTGCTGCGCCCTTTTGGTCCCATGTCAAGAACGAAGTGACCAAACGACTGGGACACGATGGAGTGGGAGTGCCCGTATTTTCATATTGTCAGTTGACCATTCCTCTTGTTCAAACCCGCTAAATTGCGTTTCCATGTAACTCTTATTCCCACAGGGATCTCATTAACGCCGTCTCGCATCTTACAGCAACCGAGACACCCTCTTCTCAGAGGTATCTGGTCTGTGACTCTGCCGGCGGAAACTTGCTTTTCAACTTCTCGCGCATTCCCTCCGTCCGTCCCACAATCTTTCGCGGAATATACCTCATCTCCCCATGGATCGATCTCCCGTGAACGACCTTCACTGTGCATATGCCGCACACGGCCAGGGACTGCCTCATACCCTCAGCCTTGAAGTCTTGGGGTTCCATTGTCCTCGCTGACGTGCCCCAGGAAGAGCGCATGTAGCTGCAGATGCTCCGAATTGCTGATAGGCTGATTATGCATTTGTTGGTTAGCTATGGAGGTAGAGAGCGATTCGATCAAAGTCTTTCATGACCGGCGTTTCCAGAGATCTAGGAGAGTAGGCGCCGTTGGTGTTGGATGTAGATGGCGTACCCGACGATCCCTACCACAGCATCAACATGCTTGGAAGGGGCGCTTACCGGTGCCATCATTGTATGGTTAGCTAATTCATTATCTGAATGATCAACTCATTGCATTTTCTGCGATGGCATACTTAACACCGAAGTAGAGTTTCAGAGAAGGTTTGTTACATAGAATTCTTATTCACTGATCTTTTTGTCGGCGCCAATCAACATTGATAAACGTCTAGACGTCGCGATTTACTTAATGCCTCAACATGCACCAACTACGTGTATGTCGGATTGTCTCTTGACCGCTCTTGGACTTGGGACAGAACAAGGGCCTCCTTATTTGAACATGTAATCGCCAAATACGAGCTCGCGCCTGTAAAGTCTTACAATTTAGGAACAAGAGTTTTTTCGGAGACTCGGACGCGCTCCGCATCGACCCGTAAGGAACTGTGGCGTGATTTGATTACTCCGAAAACACCTGGGGACTGATCTTCGTGATTTTCATACGTAACTCCTGTATCTGAATAATATATCTGTGTAATACAAAAACGTCTCAAACTCGCCGCAGGGAAAGAGCCTTTCAACTCTAAATCTCCTTGTCCGCGAATCGAACCCCCGTTTGATCGGTAATGTTCGCCATTACGTCACGCGTACAAGT